>JAIGNY010003930.1:1012500-1142500 GCA_020152595.1 Chiridota heheva | reverse complement strand
GTCTGAAATACGATGCACTTTTGAGCATTACCCATCTAAACCTTCCTCAGCCTTGCAGGGTGTATAAACTAACCTTTTGGATTAAGAGAGGTGTGGGGTCGTCGAGGGAAAAATTGCTGGTGGGTTCAAATATTTTCGAAACTTTTGTCAAAATACCATGTTTATTACTGTTTGGACTCATAAGTTTAAATGAAGAACAAAAAAGGTCATCATCGCCCCCAAAATATGGATCAATTTAGCATACTTTTTTTGGGACATTTTTATGATATTTTACTTTTTAAAGGGGGAGAGTGAGGTCGTACACCCTTATCTTTTAACATTGATACCTATGGTTATAGACTGAAAAATAACACTGAATTAACTTATTTTACCGTTTCATCAACTGTGGGTAAACAAACAAAAGTGACAAGGAAACAACTCATCAGGATCTAAGTATGTAATGGGACGGGGTACATAGGGGAAGGGGGGTGGGGGGACTCTAAAAAAACAAACAATTGAAGTTGATCAAGTAGCTTAACTCACTGACATTCTTCAGTTGGTCAGTTAGAGATAAATATAATTACTCTTGTGTGCATCTCATAAATTTATGTTTTTTAAATTGATAGACGAGTCGTGACCGCACCCAATTTGTTCAATAATTTGGGTTATCCCAAGCTATTTTAAAAACGAAATTAGCCAAATGTATAATAAGAATAAAATAATGACCGTTTCGTATTTACCACTCTACAGCATATGGAATTCAACAAATATGTATATGTCGTCTGGAAACTTATGTATTGTTTGGGAGAGGTTTCATAGCTTGGGAATCCGATTTCAATTTTGTTCTTCAAATTTTTGAGTTTTTACTTCGCACCGAGAACACAAAATAACCAAAGCTTTGAGTTTTCACTTCGCACGGAGAACACAGAATAACCAAAGCTTTTGAGTATTTACTTCGCACGGAGAACACAGAATAACCAAAGCTTTACGCAAATGCTAATTGAGAATCCAGTTCCGGCTAATCAATAATTGAACATCTTGCCATTCAAAATTCGGATAGTGTCGATCTTTTTGTTCATTTGAGATTAGGCAAGTTTTTTGAGTAAACCGACAAGATATAGAGACATGTCGAGCGAAGCGACTAACCATGGGGTCCCCACAGGGGCTGCCTTAGTAGCAAAACCCCGCGGGTATCTATGGGGTCATATGCCCGAAGATTAAATGAAATATTCCGAAAATTGTCAAACAAATTCCTGAAAATCAAAGAATGTAGCTACGAACATGAAAGAAATTTCTCAACAATCGACGAAAATTTCCCGTAATTAAACAAAATTTCAAGAAAATCACAAGAAATTTGACAGAAAATAAACGAATATTCACAAAAATGACAAAAAAATTCCCGATAATTGAAGTAAAGTGCCCGAAAATGAATCAAAATTGAACGAAATTTGCTTAAAATTTTCGAAACTTTAATTGACCAGTGGAATTTTTCGCTTGTAACCGAGAAATACTGGGGGTTCTTAGTCGAATTTCCCTAGGAGAGCAGAGACGTCGCTACATACAGTAGTGTGGTGTGGCTCCACCACTACTGCAACATTGGACGTCAGTTGGAAAATAGGTGGAAAAACATGACATTTGTAATCTGACCGCGGTTCTGAATATTTCTGACTGAAAATTACAAGTTTAATATCATTTTTGGGATTCAAGTCTTTCGAAAATTTGGACTAAAATTATAACTTCCGATTAATCGGAATCTTGTTTTATAACTGCTTTGAATTTTATAATTTTAAACAGTTGTACAATTGGTAATCAAATTTGAAAACATGACAGTTGAATACTTAACAAATCACCTTTCAAACAGTCTGAACTATTTCTTTCCTTATTTGGGGGGTTCAGACATTCGAAAAAATCTTGTTCCAACTACTTTAAACTGTTCAAATTTAGAAGTTGGAAAGTTGGTGGTTAAATCTGAAAACATGAGTGTTAGGAATTCAACCAACGTCCCTTTAATTTAAACTGTTAAACAATTTGACAGTAGTTTCGACAAATATTTTTGACAGAGAATTTATCAGTCCGGAAGAATCCTTGACTTTTGGTGTAATAAGAAAATACACCAAAACTTGGCGCTTCGTATTCAAAAAGGTCCATGGAGGCCGCCATTTTAACTTGTGATAACGTTATATCAATGGGATTTTTACTTAGAGAACGGTAGTATTTGTGTAATATAACTTATGATGCATGTACACGGTATCAGCGATGGCCAGGCCAACAGAATCATATGTCAATAGGGCTGTTCAAAAGGTCAAGGACCTGTCAAAGGAAGTCTTCTGTCATTTTATCGCGAAGTCCACGGTGAAATTCAAAAGTCCGCGGTCAAATCTAATGAATATTTATTTCATATCGGTTTTCCTTTCAAAAATACCCCCTACCCGCGTCCTCATTAAAAATCCCTATTGACTTAACGTTATCACTATAGTTAAAATGGCGGCCTCCATGGATCTTAATGAATACGAAGCTCCAAAATTTGGTGTATTTATTAACGTCCAGGATTCTCCCCTATTGTTTATAGGCCTATTCCTCATTTTGGGGGTTCTGTCATTCGAAAGTTTAAATAAAATTTTTAAGTAGCTTTTTAACTTGAATGTATTCAATAATTTGACAATTTCTTCTCTACCTGTTTAAAAATGGTAACCTACATCTGTATATGCTAATGCTTATCTCAATTTTAACGTTAAAATTGAAAGTTTTCGTCTTTGCATGAATCAGTCAATTGAATCTATGAACGCTGTTGTTTTTTAATCCATGCATTTTCCAGTTTTGGGGCACCAAAAACGAGATCATCAGAGTTTCCGGGGCTTCTCCATGGACTCATACCAGGACTTTGTCGCTGGACCCCATGGGATTTCTAAATTGTCACGGGAAATTTCTTCTCAGCCTAAATAGCTGTATTGAATGATAAAAAAATGTTTATATTTAACGTTATAATTTAAAAGTTTCTTTTTCGCATCAATTCCAGTTTAAAAGTTTTTGTTTGACCGATCGAGACCCTTTTGGAGGATACATTAACAACAAGAAATTGTTAGAGCTTCCGGGGGTTCGCCCCTTGGATCCACAATTGTGTCCGAATTTTTACTTGTTCACGGGAAATGCTTTTCTTATGTTTAGAAATGGTAACCCAAGTACTTATCCCAGTAGATTTTAACGCTAGAATTTAAAAGTTTCTTCTTCTCATCAATATTAGTTATTGTACGATTTTCAGCCATTTTGGGGTATCCAAATCAATCTTTAGAAGTTTCGGGGTGCTTCGCCCACTGGAATCCTAACATACTCTCGCCCCCGGACCCCCGATTTTGTTCGAAGTTGATCAATTTTTACAGGAAATGTCTTCTCTGCATGTTTCGAAATGGTAATCCAAATGTATCTCGGTATATTTTAACGCTAGAATTCAAGTTTCTTTTTCTATTTGGGGGCATCAAAGACAAGAAATCTTCAGAGCTTTCGGGATTTCGCCCCCTGGACCCGGCACGATATTTTTTTAAGGCATATTCTTCTCTGCCTGTTTAGAAACGGTTACCTTAATGCTTATCTCAGTAGATTTTAACGCTAGAATTTAAAAGTTCCTAATTATCAATTTGACTTCTAAAAAATTTGTGTCAAAACTAGAAATCTTCAGAGCTTTGAAAAAAGGGGTTTTAGTTTGTCCTCATATCATGTCTATTTGGAATCTCTTCTCTAGGGCACCTTCACGAATCCGTCCACTTGGAATCTTGATACCTCTACACATCCAATCAGAAGACCATATAGCGACGTCTCTTCTTGGGAAGTGACCCTTGATACGTCCCTGCATTTGGCACGTCATTTGTTAAGAATAAAGAAGCCGGTGCAATATGAATCTGGAGGTTGCGGAAGTACTACATCCCTAAAAATATCGAAAAGATCCCAAGTTTTGGCGACCAATGTCATCAAGGTACTACAAATTGTATATACAAAAGCATTTCCCAAACTGTGAGCGACTTTCCGTGTGCAATAATTTACTGACTAGACATAAAATACAGACAGATTGATCAACTCCTTCCCCTCTTCTTCTCGTAGGTTCTCCCGTGGATAGATATTATCAAGATATTAAAGGATTAGTTCAGGGGTAAGGAAAGTCTATCTTATATGAATGAGGGACTTCAAAAGAAACAAAATAGTGAAGGAAGCATTCGCAAGTCCTATTCCTTTAAGGGGACATCTAAGTTTAAGGTTTGGTATCATTTGTGTAGAAACGACTGAAATCAGACTAGTTATGATGTCATAGCCTCAGATTTCTCAGTCTGTATGTATTCTATCATATTTTGGCCTGCGATTTTGTGGCGTAAAAACCATAGGTTATGTCAAACAAAGTAGTAAAATTGAATCTATGAAGGGTATTTTTAATATACCAGCTGAAGAAAGTTCAAGGAAAAATAATTCAAATAGTAAAAAAAATTAATAAACTTTCTTTGAAATGCATTAACATTCGTTAAGAATGTGAGAATGAAGACGCTAACTTTCCATAGTCAGATAGTCAGATAGTAGACTTACTACACCAGTCATTTCTACACAAATATGACGGAGCTTTAAACTTGAATATCTCCTTAACGGATAAGATTTTTGAACGCTCTTTTCACCATTTTGTTTCTTTTGAAGTCCTCTTTCATATAATATGGACAAGTTCGACCACTGAACTAATCCTTCAATGTCCTCTTTCATATAAGATGGACTTGCTTGACCACTCACTGGTAACAGCTGCTACCAGCTGACCATGGTTATGATTTCTGTAATATTTTCTTACATACTGACACGTACACTTGAATAGCACTTGACTCATCTGACACTGTATTGCGTCACACGTAAGAAACGTAGATGAATGAGTGAATGAAGTTACCGGTGCTATTGCCTGGTCATTGGGAGTCCGACGGTCAAGGGCATAACCAAGATAAATTGTCACGGGGGAGGGGAAGTCGCCGCCAGTGGTTTGATATTGAGGGCACAAACCTTTTCGGTATGGGGTGAAGGGGCCCGCCTTAGGGCCAGGGGCAAAGCCCCGGGAAACCTCGTATTTTCTAGGTTTCAGATGTTCCAATTTGCAATACATAGTTAGTTTAACTGAATTAGGATGATTATGAACGATCTAGTATAGCAGCATATAATTTTGCAATGATACAGACTATTCCCCCTTCAATAAAAAAAAGTCCAAAAATAACCACTTTTGACAAAATAATTTTGTTGAAATTTCGGGCATGGGGGCGGGGCACGTGCCCCCATTTCCCCCTTGACGGCGCCACTGGGGAGGGAGCCAAGCCAAACCAAACCAGGGATGGTGTGATAACGTATTTGGTGAGCACCTTTGGCACAATTAATCATAACATATTGGGACAAGGGTGTATCGTGCATGGTCTTATAAGCAGGAAGCATGCAAAGAGAAATGTCCTCCCTGAACGATTTTCTCTAAATACAGAAATAAAAATTTGACATTTCCCGGTTATTAATGAAAAACTTTCAGACATCGAAGAAAAATTGCACTCAAAATGAAGAAAATTTAACAAAAATACAAGAATGAAAGAAATTTCCCCAAAATTAAAAGAGCTATCCCAAACATTGAAGGAAATTTCCCAAAAATTGAAGAAAATTGATTGAAAATCTTAGAAAAACTGAAGAAATTTATAGAAAATCGCCTGACCAAAAATGACAACATTAAAGGAATTTAAATTACCAAAAATTGAAGGAAATTCACCAAAAATCGAAGAAAAATTGTCTCAAAATAAAGGAATTTGGCCTAAAATTGAAAAAAGAAACTGCACGACACACTTAATAAAAAAAAAGGTTCTAGCTTGTCACGTATTTGGAACCTTCTCGGGTTCTTCAAAAATTATTTCTAAGACTTATTTAAAACAAAAAGATTCCAACTTTATCGCGTATCTGGAAATTTCTCGTCGCTGGAACCGTGCCTTTTTTTCTAAGTGGAGAATTAAAGAAATCGCTCAAAATTGAAAGACATTTCCCAAACATTGAAAAAAAGGTGGGAGGGGGGGAAGGGATTTTTATTCGAAGGGTAATTCCACTTTTGACTATTTCGTCGGGCAAAAACTTATCATGCCGGGGTAGTGAAGAGAAATGGAAGGAAAATTATGTTTTAGTCGGGCAGAGATGTGAAATGTCTGATGTAGGCCTACTGTTTAAACTATAGAGATATGTGAATCATGCCCAACTCAGCCCATGGCCGTACGAGGCGGGGTGAGGGTGGCTGGGGCGGCAACTCCCCTGTCGGCCGAATACCCATCTTAGTCGGGCAGAATCGAGATCGCAGTTAATAGTCTCTTCCGCAGGCGCATACTTTCAATCACTGACAATTATACAAGAACACCCTTTTAAAAAAGGGCTGTCGTGGCATTTTTTATATATATAATTTTTTTGTAAGGATAGTAATAAAGAAAGCAGTGGCGTGTCTTAAAGGAGGGAGGGGGCTTCCTCCTAAAAATATAACATCCTCCCCCTTAAAAGACAAAACAAAAAATCAATCAAACATTATCCAACTTCTGCAAACCTTCCGGAAATCTCCTTCATTTGGGGGGAAATTTCCTTCATTTTCGTGAAATCAAAGAGGCTGAAACTCTTTGGTGAAATCTTTAACTTCTGGGAAGTTTTTTTCAATTTTCAGGAAAATTCTTCACTTTCCAGTCAAGCAAACTGTCAATTCGAGAAATTCTCAGGGAAATGTTGCGAAAATCGAACAAAATTTCCAAACATTTGAGGCATTTTCCTTCTATTTTATGTTAATAATCACACTTTCATAAACAAATAAAGCATGTATGCAACCTAACTTCTACGTCTCTGTCCTCCATAATCTGAAACGGCATTCAGTGTTGTTGTTCGTGTGTTTTTTTTTTTTTTTTTTTGGGGAGGGGATGGGTAGGTGACTTAGCTGTTGAAGTTTCCGTTTAGACTAGCCTTGTTCATTTCAAATAATATCATTCTCCTTCACTATCTCTTTGTGACTCTTCCAAAAATATTTTGGTGTAATAAATGTTTTCTATTGTTTCTGAAACGGTAAAAGTGTCTAAATGATACCATTTCTTATATCACGTTTTGGACCTGGCTATCAAAATATTGGATTGGCACCGGAAGTTTTCGTCTACATTCCTCAACATTGCCAATTTACATGACTTTTGCGAATAAAACAACGTCATTAATTTCTATAATTAGCGTTGCTGAAATTCATTGTAGCATAGTAACCATTAAAATACAACCTTCAATAAATAACACTTAATTTGAGGTCCATATTTTCTTCATTTAATAAAATTTAAGATATAGTTCTCTATTAAAAGATGGCGGATTTTGAGCATGGAGTTTACAATACCAGACCTGTCGCGTCCTGAGGGCCACGATAGAAAAGAAAAGAAAAAGCAAATTGGTACTGATACCGTCCTAAAACTCTTAAACCACTATTTATAACTTGATGTGCGTGTAGCCGCAGAGGTCTAACAGCTCCCTGATTCAACTGATCATTACATAATTGCATGTAAGAGAAACGACTGTTCCCTGGTCTTACACCAAGTTATATATCGTGGCCCTCAGGCACGACAGGTCTAGTGTATTGCAAACTCCATGATCAAAATCCGCCATCTTTAATTAAGAATTATTTTTAAAATTTCATTTAATGAAGTGAATATGGACTTCAAATTAGGTGCTATTTATTGAAGATTGTATTTCAATGCTTACGACGCTACAATTAATTTCAGCAATGTTAATTCAAAAAATGATGAAGTTGTTTCTATTCGCAAAGTCATTTAAATTGGCAACGTTGAGGAATGCAGACGAACAGTTCTGGTGCCAATCCGATATTTTAATAGCCATCTCCAAAACGTCATATGCAGAATGGTATCGTTTAGATATTTGTACTGTTTTAGAAACATAATAGAAAATATTTATCACACCAAAATAGTTTTTGAGAGTCACAAAGAGATAGTGAAGGAGAATGATATTATTTGAAATGAACAAGGCTAGTCTAAACGGACACTTCAACAGCTAAGTTCAGAAATTGTTAGCGTGGGTACGTACGCCACTTTCAATCTGCTGAAATAATCTTGCAACCTGAATCTAAATTTGAATAGGTTTAGGTAAAGGTAATGGAAACTTATAGCATAGCGCACATTACTGTATAAACATTCAATGGTGCTTTGCAAATTTACCTTGAAAAAATCCTTTTGGACATGAACGACAACCGAGCGTAACAAGTATGAGAAAAAAAACACTTAACTTGTTTAGTAGGCCAAGTTTAGCTTTGAAACAGTTTAGACTTGGTGAATGAATATCAATATCTGGTGGTCTGGCGGTAAAACACTTTAATCTTTTAGTGTTTGAACAGTTAAGGAAAGAAGGAGTATTTACATTTGTTTTAGCATAGGGAACGTGGAAATTCAGATAATAATAATGATACGAATAATAATAATAATGATAGTAATAATATTAATAATAAAAATAATAATTATGCATTTTCAAAGCGCCAATCTATTTATCTATGCGAACACTATCCGAGGCGCTGAAAAGGAACATAGCGAATAAATTGCATAGAACATATGAAATATACATATGACAAACACCAGGAATGTAAACAAAGTCAATCATAAGCAATGGTGAACAAGTATGTTTTGAGATTGTTCTTAAAGATGTCTAAGGAAGTACAACAACGAATGTTCAAAGGAATAGAGTTCCATAGCTTTGGTGCAGCTACGGAAAAGGCCTTGTCACCAGCAGCTGTGGAAGTTCTTGGAATAGCTGGAAGACCTTTATCTGCAGACCTTAGGTTGCGACATGATCAATATGGTGTGAGGAGTTCCTTGAGATACATTGGTGATTTGCCATTGAGGGCTTTCCATGTGAGTAGCATAATTGTGTAGTTGATACGATGACGGATTGGAAGTCAGTGGAGCCGTTTTAAGATGGGTGTGATGTGATTATATTTTCTGTTTTTTGATAAAATACGGGCCGCTGCATTCTGCACGCGCTGAATCTTTCCAATCAACTTGTCCAAGATGCCGTACAACAGGGAATTACCATTATCAAGCCTGGATGTTACAAGGGCATGGACAATTGTGGCAGCTGATTCGTCGGATAAAGTTTTCCGTATACTGTTGATGTTCCTGATATGAAAGAAGGCAGATTGGCAGAGCTTCATTACATGATATTTCATGGACATGGTGTTGTCGAAGATTATACCATGAAGATACTATTTAGTATCTCCATGATTATACCAAGATTGCGAGCAGCAGAAGATTGAATGATGGAATCACCAATCTGCATCTGTTGGGTTTGTATTTTATCATGATTATATTTAGAAGTGACGACAATAAGCTCTGTTTTCTCATCGTTCAACTTCAATTTGTTTGTGATATCATGATTATATCATGATTATTTCTTCTATTGATTATTACGTTTGGGATTAGGTTATCATTATCAATGGTGGTGATTGTTATTGATTTTACAGAGCATATGGAAGCGGGTGTTCTTTCTTCTTGTTTTTAGCAGGGCCAATCTATTATTTATGACGTCTTTATTTATTGTATCTATTCTATTTTATGATAAATTAATTACTACCTACATCACCTTGTTATCTTTCTTTGCTTTTTGCTTTGGAGGAAATTGACTGAGGGACGGTTTCCGATTAGGACAAACTGACAGAGGCGCGTATGAGTTAGAGGCACCCCTGAAAAGGGTTTCCTGGTTGTATGCATGCTTTATTTTGATGACAAATTGTGAAATTATCAACATAAAATTGAAATTTTGTTGAAATTTTGTTTGATTTTGGCAAGAGTTCCTGAAAATTTCTCGAAATTAACAGTGCTTTCCTGGAAAGTGAAGAATTTTCCTGTAAACTGAAAAAAAATTCTCGGAAAATGAAGGAGATTTCACGAAAATTGATGGAGATTTTTTTTAAATTCAAGAAAATTTCACAGAAATTAAAGAAATTTTTCAGAAATTAAACATTTTTTTCTAAAAATAAAGAAAATTTCCTTAAAATGAATCAAAATTCCTGTAAATTCAATGAGAATTCCCGAAAATTTTCCATAAATTTTCACAAGTAGCGTGGGCAAAAAGATAAAGGCTAAATTCATTATGGCTCCCATGTGGGCAAAAAGATAAAGGCTAAATTCATTATGGCTCCCATGCGGGCATGGCCCTGATGATAAGAACTTCACCTTCGTATAATAAAGGGTTTTTGGCTCTATATTGTATATTGTGGTCCTTGAAAAATTTTGGTCCCAAAATGACATTTTTGATAAAAGCCTGAACCAAAATGAAATATGTTTGGTCGAAAATGGGAGGATTTTTGGTGCAAACTGCAAAAAGTTTGATCCAAAATTAACGATAGCTTAGTCGATACGATTGCAAAAAATTCCATACATGGTTAATTTTATATTTCAGTTAATGATATTTATGGCTTCCACAGAATTTTAGGAAGTGACGGGGAGGCTAAGCCCCCAATATCCCCTTAGACACGTCACTGCTTTCTTTATTACTATCAAAACAAAAAAATAATGCCACGACAGCCCCTCTTTAAAGGGTGTTCTTGTTTTGCTTTTTCTCTTAAAAAGGAGGCGGCAATATTAAAGTTTTCTTTGGCAAAAAGTTTTGAATATTAATATTTTATCAGGAGCAGAAGTTTCACAGTATCCAACTAAACTTCCAGCTATCCAGCAGCGGCAAATGTGTAAGTCCATTAGCCATAGTGTAGGTGTGAGTTAGTAAGGTGACGTCAGCTGTAATTTTACCGTATCTTTTGGATATTTTAAAGTACCGTAATATTAGGCATGCCTTTGTAAAATGTACTTTTTAAATCAGTGCTTTGTCGGAAGCGACTCGGCTAGATTTCCAAATAATTAAAAGAATTTCCCCAAAATCGGAAAAGCTGCCCGGAAATGGAAGAAAATGTTCCGAAAATGGAAGAAACTTGCCTGGAAAATAATTAAAGTTCCCAAAAATTAAAGAAAGTTCTCGAAATTGGCCCAAAATACGCTGAAAGTTTCCAAAAGTCGGAAAAATTGCATGCCTGAAAAATGAAGGAAACTTTCCGAAAATTGAGAAAAATTTTAGAAAGAAATTTTACGAATAATAAATAAATTGTTCGGAATTTGAGGAAATTTTCCAAAAATGGAAGAAAATTGCCCAAAATTAAGAAAAGCTCCTGAAAATTGAGAAAAATTTCCCAAAAATTGGCCAAAACATTCGCAAAGAAAAAAAGAAATTCCCGAAAATGAAAGAAATTTTCCGAATAATAAATAAATTATTCGGAATTTGAGGAAATTTTGAAATGGAAGAAAATTGCCCAAAAATTAAGAAAAGCTCCTGAAATTTGCGAAAAATTTATCAAAAACTGGTCTACCCGAAAATGAAAGAGATTTCCCGGAAATGAAGATTATTTTCCGAACCTCCCCCCTCCACTCCCCAAAAGCCCAAAACTCTGTTAAAACCATTGCTCTCATTTTTCATAATTTGCTATTTTACCTTCGTAATAGGTTTTCAAGTCTGGCAAAAAGTCATCGCCGGGCCCCCTGAGTAGAATGGTTTCGTACGGCCATGACTCAGATAGATATCAGAATCATGTCCTCCCGACACTACCATACTGGGTCACCAATCTTAGTTGGGCAGAGATGCAAAATATCGGATGTACTGTTAAAATCAGAGATATATCTGAATCATGCCCAACTTAGCTGGATATCAAAATCATGTCCTCCCGACTCAGCATAATGCTGACAACATGATTCTCGGTTAAACAAACTTAATCTGGCAAGGATTTGAAACGATGGCGTAGCCAGCCCCCAAAATTTAAAAGGGGTGGGGAGGGGGACCCTTGAATAACGTCCAACAAGTGCAGGACGGCGAGGGACCTTGGTAATGTTATTTCTAAATAAATTAGAGATTTATAGAAATCCTTCCCGAATCGTCTAAATATCAGAACTATCCCCACTGACTCTGAATGAGAATGATTGTCGGGTTGGGCAACTGGGACACATGTTCAGATGCACAATCATCTTAATATACCCCGACCGATGACTTGGGCCATGTTGGGTCATCAAAACCAAGAATTAATTAGATCTTCAGGGGCTTTGCCCCTGGATTCATACCAGTGTACATTTCTCCTCTACCTGTCTGCTTGTTTAGAAAATGGTAACCCAAACTCTTATCTGAGTAGATTTTAAATGTTTAACATGAGAGTTTAAAATCGTCTTCTTTTCTTCCCACGAACACCAAATTCTTACCCGAATTTTCTCGATTTTCAGGGGAAATCTCTTTTTGGCTGTCTGCCTGTTTAGAAATGGTAAACCAAATGCTTATCTGAGTAGATTTTAACATGAGAATTTAAAATTGTCTTTTTTTCATCCAAATTTCCGAACTTTTGTTTTGATTTTCAGCCATTTTGGGGCATCAAAAAACAAGAAATCTTCAGAGCTTTTGGTGAACCAATACCAGGGATTCGTCCATGAACAGTTTATCCCACAATTTTACTCGAATTTTTTTCATTGTTTGTCTGTCTGCCTGTTTAGAAATGGTAACCCAAAAGCTTATCTCAGTAGATTTTAACATAAGAATTTAAAATTGTCCTCTTTCAGTCTTTTCATGAATTATATTTTTGTGTGTTGATTTTAGCTAAAATGGGGCATTAAAAACAAGAAACTTTTAATTCCTTAAGGGCGCTATTCTGCAGTGCCCTATTCGGCACTTGAGTAGTGTGTCTCCAAGCCAATATCTCTGGAAACGTCAGTGGGGAGGGAGGGGGTGTTCTCACTTGTTATATGTGATTGTACTAGACACACATGTCGTTTATAGATAAGTCGCGCAAATGCAAATTTTTGTCCGCCAAATTGTCTTACATTTCCCTCCCCTGGTAGCGTCACCCCTACTGGTGACGCTACCAGCAATCGAAGTCAAGTTACGCCTCGGGGCTCAAGCCAAACGATTTTCTGGATCTTGTTCTCGTCATTGCATTAGCACATACCCCGGGGTGAGCTAAATTGCGGGGTTGTATTCTACGATACATTTAAGTTACGGCGTCACCAGCGGCGTGTCTAGCTTTTCGGTTTTGATGGGGCCTATAAGCCCCCCAAATGACATTGAGGGCCGGTTTCAGATTAGGGAGGACAGAGGTGAGTAAGTTGGGGACCCCTCCTCTAAAGGTGTTCTATTTCCCAGTTGCATGCATTCTTTATTTTGATTACAAATTGTGAAATCATTAAAATTGAAGGAAAATAGGTAAAATTGTTAGATTTGTTTTTAGATTTTGCAACATTTCCTGAAAAATTCTCGAAAATGACAGTAATTTTCCGGAAAGTTAAGAAAATTTCCAGGAAATTGAAGAAGAATTCACAAAAATAAGGAATTTTCTGGAAAATGAAGGATATTTCCCGAAAATTGACAAAGATTTCCTCAAAATTCATGAAAATTTCGCGGAACTTGAAGAAAATTTCGCGGAACTTGAAGAAAATTTCGCGGAACTTGAAGAAAATTTCGCGGAACTTGAAGAAAATTTCGCGAAAATAAATATTTAAGGAGATTTCCCCAATTATCGCGGGCGAAAAGGTAAAGGCCTATTTTAATATTGCATTGCTTTGAAATTTATTGTGGGGTGGGGGCCGTGCATAACCCGGATATTATAAGAACCTCACCTCTTTATCTAAAGGCTCTTGATTCTGTTGTAGATATGCCAAAAGGGCAAGGGACGAAACTCAAGAAGAGTAGAAGGCACTTTTATTTATTTTAAATTAGTTTATGACGTCACTTGGACATGTTTGGGCCCGGTTCAAATCGAAGAGCAATTACCCTTTTTTTTTTATGACGAAAGCAACTAATAATCATAGAATGATATGCATTGGAAGTGATACAACAACCTTTTTGGACAAAAGGGCAACTCGAAGCCTGGTTACAACTAGTATTTTTAATAGCCACTGAAGTAAGCTACCGCGTAATTCCCGAAAGGGTATCTTTTGTAAATCTCTTCCCCCGAAAATTAAGGGTACTTCTTGTCCTCGTACGAGTCAAGGGCAGTGGTACATGTGTACCTGGTCTGAACTGCTTCTGTACGATGTCAAAGTTTAAATAATTTGTTCGACTTCTTTGGATGACATAGACTATCCCTGACCTCTTTAAAATAATAATAATAATAATAGATTTAAAACACAACTTTCGTCTAATTGCCAGTGTGCTTATTGCATTTTTATTGATGGTGTCATTTCTGTATTTTTCTTTTTGCTTTCGTATAATCACTCCAAAAAAGAATGGTAAAATTTGACCATGACATGGTCAACTATATGCACCAAATTAAGTATGGTCAAAAGTGAACTACAAATTTTACCATAATATGGTCAACTTGATTTGACAATATTATGTATGTATATGTATTGCAAGGATGTACAAACACATCTTTGATGTATGTACAGGTAGAATTAGCACTACACACTGATATTAATTACCGTATTATTATACTTCAAATTATTAACTCCTCTGCAGTCAATGAGGTGGTGGGGAGGGAATGGAGGGTATGCTGACCGAAAAGTGTTGTGGGGAGGGGAATCAAAAGTGGGGAGGATGTTAGATGCAAAAAATCATAAAAGATACATTTCAACCATGCGCGGGATTTGCTGACCGAAAAGTGTTGGGGGTGGGGGGGCAAAGTCAAAAGTGGGGGAGGAGAAAAATCACGCTTAGATGCAAAAAATCACCATAAAAAAGATACAAATTTGGACAAAAGTAGGGGGCGGGGGAGAGTGCCCTCTTTACCTATGATATCAACCACATTCATGTTAGTTTTGTTTGTCGACGGATTAAAAGTGGTTTTCCCAACTGAACTGTTGATGAAGTTTTTATTTGTAAAATTTTTTCATAAATAACATGGTTTAGCGAACTCGTTATCCTGCTTAATCTATTTACTAAATTAAATGCTAGTATTGTAAAAATTGATTTTTTAATCAGTTTGTATAAGGATTACCGTTAGAAATAGCTAACGCCCACTTAATACGAACTTCCCGCGTGGAGACACCCACTCTTAAATCGTCCACTTAAAGTGGGTTATTTGTGTTTCGTCATTTCCAATTCGTCAGTACAGATCTGCTGCAGTACATGCAAATGTCTACTGACCACGCGTCTGTACTGTGTATGTGTAGCCTACCGTACCGAAGTTCAAATTAAAGTGGATGATTACCACATAAACACGAATTAAACCGACAAAATGGCTTCACAAACGCGCGAAAAGAGAACCAGGAGAAGTGAACAAGTTACAGTAACTTCTTCATCAGAATTTAGCCCAACATTTATCACGAGAAAGGAAGAAAAAGCGCAACTAATTAACCTTAATGATAGACTAGCAAACTACATTGATCGCGTGCGACAACTCGAGCTTGAAAACAACCGTTTACTTGTTCAAATTACGAATATCGAGGAATCGACAAAAGAAGAAAGGAATAATTTTAAGGAATTATATGAGAAAGAATTAGCTGATGCTAGACGTCTTCTAGACGAAACTGCAGGCGATAAAGCTCGTTTGCAAATTGAGGCTGGGAAATATAAAAACGAACTCGACGACTTACGACCTCGGTAAGTCATATTCGTAGCTAGCATTAGTAGGCCTACTCTGCTGCTTAAGCCCTAGGTTCCCTACGCTAACTTACTTTATCCAACTAGGTCAATCAGGTTCTTTCTGTTGATAGTTCTTTACTGTCCTAGGCCTAATATTCATCCTTATTTAAAACCTACGGGAATTACAAAGTGTAGGTTTATTTGCCATAATTTTTTTGACGTGCTATCAAGTTCAACCGTTTGACCCTTGTGAAAACTAACAAACATTGAAACAAGGCCTAACCCACGCTACTTTTAACAAGAGGATTTGTTACGCTGAATGCACAGCGCTATCGTGACCTGACGCTTGGACTTTGGAGGTCGCCTTGTCATATTTATTAACTGCAGTGTTAGCCTAATTTTGAATCTAAATATTGTGTGCACAATTTAAAATTGAAGGCAGTTGCACAGTGATATTACATTCAGTGTTTATGAAGTTTCATGCAAGGAATCATTTTTCAGTATTAGGCCTAGGCCTATGCCTACATGGGTGTAGCCTGGGGTGGGGAGGGGGAGGGGGGGAGGGGGTGGGGGTTGACAGGGTAGTCTTAACCCCCTCCAAAAAAAAAAAAGTAATGGCAATAGTAAAAAGGTCCAGAAAATATGCTACAATGTCCACAAATTTCCATTGGCACCCTCTCCAAATCTGATACTTCTGACTACACTCCTGTTGGCTATTAATATGATTTACAAATAAGTGTTAATTATCGCCTGAGGTCATGTTTTTTTTTCAGCCTAAATTATTGATTTTTCTAAGATCTTTAGAAATGTTATGTGGCTTGTGCCTTGCCACTGCTTTCCTCACACCTATAAAATATGTTTTTTTTTCTTTCAATTTATAGTATGCGATTTAAATCATTGTTAATTTTAACTTACAATATACTAGTAATTTCTTGCTATGCTTTTACTTTAAATTGGACCCGTTTGTGCATTGTGGTGGCATTTTCTATTTTACTTAAGCCACCAAAGGTTCCTGCCCTATACATGTGGCCTTATATGGTATTCGCCTGCTTCAATTATGCTATAAAATTGCGTGAATGTGAGTGCTATAAGGCAGAAAAGAAAATGCCTGCTAATGAAAAGTAGTGTCCCACTCCCCATAAAATTCATATTTTCTTCTTCAAAATAGAACAAAAAAGTGTTACGTATTATCTCTCTCTATACGAATAATACGATATGTGATTTGAAACATCAATAAAAATTAAAACTGAATTTTTTTGTATTCCGTACTTAAACCGGACCTCGTTTCAGCAAATACCTATGAACACATTTTCTTTTTAACACACATGCCACGCACCCAAGCAAAAGCAATTCTTTGGCACTCTGAAGATAAGATTTAGTTCAAGATTGATTTAAAACCTTTAACAATGATAAGCAATATTTTTGGTCAATCGGAATTGTGTAAAATGGCAAACAATATCTGTATTTGAGCATTCTTTTTGTACTTTTTATTTGTGAAACGATATGAAGAGCGGTATGCAGAGATAATATCAATTTTTCCAACAGGCTATCACCTACACTGTAGAGCATCCGCAAAAAATTTGTATAAACTCACTCCACTTCGAACCAATGAAATCATTTGAACTTGTACCCCAAGTGAAACACATGCCTAAAAACACGTGCCATAAAACACGTGCCTTGGGTCAATTACATACAACATGTGATTGGAATGGAAGTTTCCATCGCTAGTACTATTATGAGTAAACATAATTACAAGGGAACAAAAAAAAAATTCAAACAAAATGCATGAAATCTTTCATTCTTTTAAAATCTGAACAAATTCAACCAGGACTGTTGTTCAAAAGTATACATGTACATGTATTTTACACATAAGAATGAGATCGGGGGAAGGAATACAAACTTTTTGAGGGCATAAATGGTCATTTTCTCTTGCGAGCTCATGGGGAATTATACCAGCTTTCTGGTACTGTAAGTGATAGCACGGGGATAATTTATCTTCAGTTTGCATTGTAACGATCATGCTATTTCACTCTCCCCTAAACCATGCTATATTAAACGATGGTTTTTCCCAACCAAATGCTAGATTCAAACTCAAAGAACTTGCGAAAGTTTATTAAAGTTTTGAAATATGATACACAACACTTGTGAAAACCCATTCCTTTATCATGTTACTATGACAACACTTAAACTCAGGGCCATGCATCTAGAAGTTCCTACTTTGCTCTATTTCTATCTGAATTTACAACAGATGCCCAAGTATTTTCCAGAGAGAATGGTCATGACTTTAGATAAAAGGGAAATAAAGGTACAGTTGTTGTGGTCAGGGAAAGAAGACGCAACGACGTCATCGAGCCTGTTATTACAGGTACATTATGGTGAATTCTCAATCATATTTATTGATTGATTCTGCATAAATATCACATTTTCACCAATATTTCAAAAGATACCAAAAATATGTAGACACAAAAAGCATAAACTTTTTTTTTATATTGAAATAAAACTGATTTTTATCATCTTTTGGAAATTTTTTACAGTGATTTGGGACTTTTTTTTAAACTTCGTTTTTTTTTCAGTTTTTAAAGAAATTATGAATCTGACCGAAAATGCGGTTTTGTGGAACTGGTTTTAGTTACAAAACTGGTAGACTGTGCGAGCTTAGAGCTCACATGTACATGTTCATCATGGATGCTACTAGTCTTTGTTCTGAGATTAATAAGTGTCCATATTTGTGTCATCAAATGTATCTACTACTGTTAGATAAAGAATGTGGTAAGTTTAAGTGACATTGTTAAATTATGTATGTTTTATATTGTTCTGTTTGGAAAGACTCCTGGAAGCAATTCCTGTTTCTTCTGAAGGGAGAGGTGGGTGTATTTGCCATTTCTTTATACAGCGTGTATTGTTCATGCAGACTTAATTCTAACACCTTGTATGTGTCAGTTTGTGTTGACATACTGGCAATGTATGAGGTAGTCTTTGTATTTCAATTCATACATGGCTTGAAAGATTCCTTCTTTGTAAAAGGCCACATTGCATAGTACATGTACTGTAGGTTATGTATTTTTCATCATGGAGTGCTGGTTCTATTACACCAAATGAAAAATACTGAAGTTCCACCAAGTACCGTCAGTATCGGTACTTGCAAGAATTAAGTTATAAAAGATACCTTAAAATTACCTAAAAATCAGCAAAAATATTATTTTTTAGAAATATATATATGTATTTGAACATGGTACATCACCTTAAAATTATGGGAATATTATTTTCATGGGAAGACATGGTTACAAAACTTGCGAAGTTTGTAAATATTCCCGCTATTCCTTGAAGTTTCAGTGACAGCTGGCCTAGTTATGGTGTACTACTACTTTCACGAATATGCAATATAGGCCTACATGTAATTAATACAGTAATGTTAGTACAGAGCAGGAAAGTATCGATTATAATTTTGCAAACTTTCTAGGTACAATTGTCATGAAATATGCCTGTATTATTAGTAGTTTCGTAACAAGAAAATTTCACAAGAATATATTTAAATTCTTTTGAAAAGAAAGCTGCATTCATTTTCGTCTGACAATTGATTTAGTCAATAAATAAATGTTGCAAATTCACAACTGCGTTGAACATTTCGAGTGTAAATTTTTCCTTTCGACACAAAGAGCAGGTTAAAAGAAAGAAGATGTATGTAATCCTCTTCCTCCATCATGTCACATTTACCTGAAAAATAATAATCTGCAGTTACAATGAAAATTCTCCTCACAATCAGCAACTATTTTTTCCAAACAAAACTTGTAACAAAGAACTTATATGTCAAGATCATTCCAAGTGGAAAAAAAAATATAAATATATTTACAATAAGGAGACATATTTTGTCAACATACATATATTTCTAGAGCAACATATACATTTATTTATTTTTATTTGAGAAATATATTAACAATAAGAAAACAATTATTCCAAATTCCAACATATTTATTTTAAGAGTATGATATATAATTATTTGGAATACATATTTACAATAAAGAGACATATTTTTGGACATACATATATTTTCAGAGCAAGTATATATTTTGGACATATTTTTTAATCGAGGTACATATTATTTAAGGGATAGATATTTGTATTAAGGGCATATCAATTTTTACAGTAGTGATATATTTTTTTACTGAATGTATTTCATGATGTTGCGCCATAATTTGGATATAATCTTGAAAATAAAATTTTAAGTATCTCAGTGGTAGGTATCCTTGACCTGATTATATCCTTTTGGGTGAGTGAAAAGAAAGAAGCCTGGGCATGCTGTAGGTCAAAGTTTTGACCATCAAATTTTCAGTCTTTATGTACAACAACCATAGAGTAGGGATAGGTAGAAATGCTTTTACTGTAATAGACATAATGCTTTTACTGTAATAGACATAATGCTTTGTCCAAAATGCTTAGCAAATATAGTACTAAAAGCATTTGAATTATATATTTTTGATTTTATATTTAGAATAAGGATGGTGTAAATTTGAACTAGATTTTCTTGACCTGGGGACAGTGTAGAGTACAACAAATTTGATTTCATAATTTCATTTGACAACAAGTGAATGTTTTATCAGATGTTTTTATTTTCTAAAAAAAGACAATCAAAGAGATGCAAAACTGAAGCCATGGTGATACTTAATACAGGCATTTAAACTGTTTATGTCATGCACAGTATATTTTTTATTCTGAAACTGATCAAACATATCCTCTTAACCTGTCCTTTATACCTCAACTGCAGATCATCCCATACCCCCTCCACCTCTGCTTCTAACATCTCCAACATCATCACCTTACTCCACATTAGCAGCTTACTCCACTAGATCTAATCCTTACCCACACCCCCCTTCCATTTTCTCTATCTAACCTTCCTGCCTGTCCTTCTTTGCTTTTATTATCTTCATTTGCACCTTCATTTATATTTTTTTCTATTCTTCCTACTAATGCTGTCATATGATGTTGATTATTGCAATATCTCTTTTCCAACGACATGAATACATCTTAACATATATCGTGATACCAAAAACTAATACAGAACTTAAAATGTTTCGCGAAACTAGGCTAGGCTACTTCGTTCGTTATGGTACTGACTTTACAGTAGTAAATCTAGAGGTTTAAGCCATGATCGTTTCTAAATCAACTTTAAAAACATGCAAAAATATCGTGAAACAAAAAAAACTTATTAAAAATCGTGCTCCTTTACCCCACACTGGCACGCTCTGATGTAAGTTGACAAAAAGAAATAGAAATTGTCCCCGAACATGCCTCTCACTTCGATGATTTATGGTCATGTTGAATTACCAAACATATGCATGTGATGCGTGATGAAATCTAGAACGTAATACTTATGCGATCCTGTTGTCTGCTAGATGAAAATCGTTTTTTCTTGTGTTCATCATTCATGTACGGTATGCATAAAAGGCATAGTGATATTAACAATTTGTCAGTTTTCTTGAAAAAAATTGCGATGTACCATTATATCGCAATATTTTTCTCCTCAATAATCGATACGTAATACAGCCATATCGTGACAACTCTACTTCCTACCCCGTCCCTCTCCCAACCATCTCTGTCAAAACTCTTGCACCTTAGATTTTTATTACCCTCTTGCCACATTGGACTCTGACTTGCAGAAAAAAAGATCATCAAACCAAACAAACCTGAAACTGATAAGCAAAATTGGGCATCAATTTATAATGTTTTTAACATATATGTACAATGCAGTGTAAACCAAACCTATTTTGAATCACGAACTATATCATTAGCTCAACATCCCTTTAAGGGATTTGAGCTGATGCGATGTCCAACTTAAGAGCCAGGTTCTCGCCCGGATACATTGGGATTTTTGCAGCGTTTATCATATCCTAAGCGTCTTATGGATATTTTGCTGTGTTGCTATGTTTGCCCTAAATAGATCGATATGTTTATGCAATAGCAGTGCATATTGTTGCATAGTTTTAACAAATTTTGCATTTCAAAATTTGCTAAAAATGTTTAAAGTACTGGGATTTTGCTCGGCGCAGTCCAAATAAATTTAGCATACATGATAACATTAGGCTTCGGTAAAATCCTCGATTGTAAGAAAACTTCTACTTTAAACCGTATAATGGCTGAGCCTTAAAGTATAGTTTGATACATGCGCTAATTTGGGCTCAATATCCTGTTTGGGATCTGTTCCACAGTATAGCCAAATTGGAGTATTGTAACACTTGTTTTGATTACCAATGTGACACTACAATGAATGTATTACACACTGGTTGAAATTGGCCTGGAATCGTAAAATAGATAACTGATTGTGATGCATGATAGAGGAATTATTTATTCAACCATCCCTTTGTGTCCTATGATCTTTTCCTTGTCAATATTAGACTTCCAAGTTGTTATAAAGCTTGAGTGAAGATTTTAACCTTATCAAACAAAAACTTTGGAACCACTTCATAAATGGAGGGAAAATTGATATTGTCAAATATAAATGGTTTCTTCCATAGTTTTACTGCAAATTCAAACAGTTTAATTGGTCATGTATGAAGAAGACACTCACTGCAGAATATGATGCTTTGTTTCTGATTTACTGTATATGCAATGTGTGAGCATAAAGCATAAATTGTACGTTATGAGCAATTCTGGGCATGTAATGTTAGTTACTGAGCACAGAATCGCCCATATACTGTACAGTAGTTGTATAAATTTGCAATTAGCTTAATTTAAATAAAGTTTAATCTTTCCTGAGCCATGTAGGCACAGAAGGCTGGTGCTTAATCTGTAGTTTATGTGGGGCAAGTGGATGAGACTCAATGACCCCCAGACCCCTAGCTTGATTTAAAAAGGGGCAGGGTGCTATACTTGTTGAGGGGCACATTAATTAATGCTCACGTGAAGTGCTGCATCTTTTTGGCGTTGAGTTTAGGGGCCCCTTGAGGTTCAAGCCCCTGGTGAAAAGCTCTGAGATTTTAGCTATAATCAGACCTCAGAATGAAATTATTCTGATTGATAAGGACCAGTCATTAGCCAAACAGGACAATTGCTTACTATGCAATCATTCTGTGTTCTGTATTTATGTAAGGTATTAATTTAGATGGTTCATTAAGAATTTAAAAAAAAAAAAAATAGAAGAAAATTACCAAAAAAATGAAAACATTTTTTTCTGATGAGGGGCAGGGCGGACCCCCAGAGGGGTGGGGCATTCCCAGAGAGGGGTGGAGCAGGCTGCCACTGTGAAACAGCAAAGCTAGGGTCTGTTAATTTCATTAATATGCATAGTGGGCTGGGCTTAACTTGGTTTTGCTGTAAAACCTTGTAAACATGGTATCTCAAGAGGACATACTGAATTTATGTCATGTGTGGTACAGAGATAGCCTATGGTCTGTAGATGTGCCCTATTGTTTTTGTTAGTGATGTCATGCATATTAATGAATAGGTGGGATTTAATGTAAAAATCTTAAAATGCTTATATTTTAACAATCACATGTCTGTTTTGTTTCAATTTTAGTAGGATTATGATGTTCGCTAGTTTGTACATGGTCATTTTATAAAAATATTGAATTTCATTAATATGCTTGAGTGGAGCTTAATATGATTTTGCTGAAAAGAGCTTGCAAACACGATATCTCAATAACGATTATGTCATGTCAAATGTTTCATGATATGCAATGACATTAACAGTAGTATAAAATCAGCATGAAAAAAACAAACAGCAAAACCACAAACCTTTTGGTTGTGGTTAACTTATTGCACTATATGATTGGTATTTGGTTTTGCTGCGATAGTTATTAAAAAGAAAATCATAATAGTTAGGAGAAGGAGAATATGATATGCATTGATTATCTTGAAGAAATGATATGTATTGATTATCTTGAAGAAATGATATGTATTGATTATCTTGAAGAAATGATATGCATTGATTATCTTGAAGAAATGATATGTATTGATTATCTTGAAGAAATGATATGTATTGATTATCTTGAAGAAATGATATGTGTTGATTATCTTGAAGAAATGATATGTATTGATTATCTTGAAGATATGATATGTATTAATTATCTTAAAGAAATGATATGTATTGATTATCCTGAAGAAATGATATGTATTAAATATCTTAAAGAAATGATATGTATTGCTTATCTTGAAGAAATGATATGTATTGATTATTATGAAGATATGATATGTATTAATTATCTTGAAGAAATGATATGTATTGATTATTATGAAGATATGATATGTATAAATTATCTTGAAGAAATGATATGTATTGATTTATGAAGATATGATATGTATTTTTATCAGAGGCGGCGGAAGAAGAAGTTTGAAAGCTGGTTGGGCGGGCGGGGAATAGGATCTGAGGGGCACTCTTTCCATCGTATTTTCAAAGCATGGCAGTAGCACAGCAATATAGCTTTATATGGTCAATTTCCCCCCCTGCAATTTTTTTGAAGTTTTATATGTTCGAACATCACTGGTGACTCATTTTCCCTTCTTTTCGGTGAGGATGCGAACCTATGTAATGGCGATTTCGGCCGGCCGGCCGTCTGTCCGTCCACACTTTTTTATGAGATTTCCTCAGAAATGTTAAAAGTTTTGAGAGTTCCTCAAAAAAAGTTTCTTTAGATATCCTTATGGAAGCTTAGAATTTCCTTAAAAAATGTTAGATTTTCAGAGACACTTAAGACCGATTGAAGACTATTTTCCTTAAAAAGTCTACAAAACATTTGATATTTCCTTAGAAGATGACTGTAAAATGATATAATTTTCCAATATTCTTCAGATATCCTCAAGCGTCTCTCTCTCTCGTAGCACTGATTGTTTTAGGTATGATTATTAAACTGCGCCTTTATTATTGTGGTCATTTGCATAAAGTTGCTACAGTATATGAACTGACCAGACTTTTTTTATTTAGTGTGCTCAGTCAGGGAGTTTGACAGGATGGTACTGCATATGGACATAGGGAGGGATGCCATGTGGGACATGGATGGGGGGCCATGCAGGACATATGATATAATATATACCATGTGGTTCACACCAAGGGCTATATCAGGCTTAATTGCAGATAAGTTATTATATGAACTGACACTTTCTTACATAGTATGTTCAATCAGGGACTGATAGCTAGGATGAGACTTCTTATGGAGCCTATGGGATGTCATGTGGGACATGGGGTGGGATGCCATGTGGGAGATATGGTGGAAAGCCATGTGGGACAAGGGATTGGATGGGATTCCATGTGGGACATGGGGTGGGATGCCATGTGGAACATGGGATGCCATGTGGGACATGGGATGGGATGCCATGTGGGACATATAGTGGAATGCCATATGGGACAAGGGATGGGATGGGATATCATGTGGGACATAGCTATTGTATGGTTCATGAATCGGATTACTTAGTGTCTAAAATAATGTGAAAAGCAAAAGGGTCCTTGTGGAGGCCATTGTTTATTTTGCTGCTAAGAGTAAGGTTTGTAACTATTTTCAGTATAAATTAGACCAGATAGCCCAAATTCACACCCAATCTTCAGCGAATCAGTGGCAAGTGTCCCATTGTATGTTTTTTCCAGAGCCCAAATGAAAGGTGTTCCGCAAATGAAATTTGGGGATATTTTGCTAGATGTTTGTGTTACTTTTTTTAATCTGTCAATTAAAAGATTAATTATAATATGGGGACCTATATATATTTTAATATTTTGAATAACACTTTGTTTTTGTTTTATCTCTTTTAGTCTGTAAAGGGCACTGTTTAAACTTTGTAAAGAAGATGGGGAGAGGACACGTCAGTTTATGTCATTACAATGGCCTGTGTGCAATTAAAAGTTTTTGCCCTGCATGGTCCATTTCAAAGAAGCCCCACTAATGAACTTTGGGGTTTTGCATACTCTAAAAAGGCCCTATTTGAAAGAGTTTGCACAAATTATAAGGTGGAAAAACAATGGTAGGAACTGAAAAGGCGAAGGCTTTTGAAGTATGAAAAAATCCAATATTGTCGAATATGTATGTAAGTTAGGCCCCAACTTTGTTCTTTAGGGAAAATTAAGAATAGTGTATGTGCACGAAGCACATGAAATTTCACATTTTTATTTTTTTCAGGGAAATATTTGAATTACTTTCTTTAATTAAAAATTATATATATGAAGAAAAATGGTTATCAATGTTTGAAAGGGTATGTTCCTTCTCTAAAACAGCACTTGTCCTCTTTGAAAGAGCATTTTTTCCTTAGAAAAAGGGCACTTTTCCTCTCTGAAAAGGGCACTTTTTAAACTTTGAGAAAAAGTGTGGGGAGGGGAGGTTTAAAACAGGGCAATGAGTGACAGGTGATATACTGTACTTTACCTAAAAAAGCTCAAAGGTGAATCAGTGAGACTGCTGTGCTGTATATGAAATTTTAAGGACCATCCTCTATTTCATAAACTCTTCTAGACAATTCCTGGTCCCCCTCCCCCTTTTTCCTCTCTACCCCTGTACAGGACACCATGTCCATAGCAGCTATACTGCCAGGTACTCATTTTACAGTTGAATAAGCAAGCATGATAGTGTCTTGCTCAACAGTAGAGTGCACAGGACTCATGCCGGTACTTAAACCCAGTACATGTACCTTTGGAATACGAGGTTTGAGTCTCGACCACTGAGCAAGTTCACTTCACACAGTTACATGTAAACATTGCACAGGAGCAAAAAGTTCAAAAAATGTAAATTGTGGAGGTATCAACAACTTGGTGATACTTGGTACTTTTCCCATTTTCAATAATTATAAATATTCGCGTCCACCAGCTCTTTGATAAACATACCTTACAAACCTTATTTGTATCGTTTACTGTAGGTCAGAGCGCTTTATTAACTTGACTTGCATCTTCGAGTTTGTAGATCAAAGATATGTAACCGCTGGATATGGTCTTATGATCAAATTGGTCTAATATATTTGGACAAATTTAGTCAGGAATTTTCCCTACCCTTAAGCAGTGTGACTTAAAATAATCAATGTTGACATCCTCAGAATGATATCAATTAGAGCAAATACCAGCATGTGTCACTTACCTTTTTTGGTTCTGGTGCTAATGGCATAAGGAACCTATGCAGTCATGCTGGCGTGTGTATATACATGTATGTATGTGTGTGTATGTATGTATTTGTGTCTGTGACAGCAAGCTCGTAAGCATGATATCTCAAACATGATACACCGGATTCATGTCATATGTGGTACACAGATAGCCTATTGTCCATAGATATGCCCTATTGTTTTTGGTGGTGATGTCATGCATTTTTAGCTCGACTATTAAAAAAAAAGTAGGGGCTATTCTACTAACTCGGCATCGGTGTCCTGGTAGAGTTTTGATTAAAGTTTTCATAAATTAAGTTATGAATTGTACTTCCTTCTATAAGCCCATTCTTTTTACTAGTTTGAATAGTTGAGCATACTGTCCTTCCAACACTTCTAGTAATTATAATTAGTAGGTGGGGCTTAATGTAAATATCTTGAAAGGCTTATGTTTTAACAACCGCATGTCTGCTTTGTGTCATATTTGGTGTAATTATAATGTTTGCTGGTGTGTTCATTGTACAAAAATGTTGAATTTCATTAATATGCATAGAGGGCAGGGCTTAACATGATTTTGTTGAAAAGATTTTGTAAGCATGGCAATGTATCTCAAGAACGGTAAACTTGATTCATGTCATATTTGGTACATAACGTAGCCCATGATCTGTAGATGTGCCTATTGTTTTTGGTGGGGATGTCATGCATATTAAATGAGTAGACGGGACTTAATATAAAAATCTTGAAATGCTCATATTTTAACAGTCACATGACTGTTTTTTTCATATTCAGGATAACTGTTGTTAGCTAGTGTGTATGTGTTGATTATATAAACAAATTATTTAATTTCATTGAATATGCTACTAGGCAGGGCTTAATATGATTTTGCTGAAAAGAGCTTGTAAACTATATCTTAAGAACGATATACTGGATTTATGTAATGTGTGGTACACAGATAGCTTATGGTCTGCAGATGTGCCCTATTTTTTGGTGGTGATGTGCATATTAATAAGTAGGCGGGGCTTAATGATAACATTTTAAAATGCTTATATTTTCAGAACCGCATGTCTGTTTTGTTTCATATTTGGTAGGCTATAATTATGATATTAGCTAGTTTGTACATGTTCATTGTATTAAAACATTGAATGGACCCCTAGTTTGAACCAGATAGGGGCAGGGTGGCATGTACTACAAGGTAGCAAGACCACGTGACAATAATTTTGGGGCACTTTGAAATATAAATTAGAAGGTGAAGGAGCACGATTTTTAAATATTTTTTTTTGTTTCACGACATTTTTTCACGTTTTTAAAGTTGATTCAGTAACGATCATGGCCTAAACTTGCGTTTAAATTTACTACCATAACGTTAGTACCATAACATATGAACTAGCCTAGTTGCACGAAAATTTCTTAGTTCTATATTAGTTTTGGTATCGCGATATGTGTTAAGAGGCATATTTCATGTCATGGGAAAAGAGGTATTGCGATAAACGACATAGCATTATAAAACACGAGCAATTTTTTGCTAACATGACTTTCCATTAATGCTATTAATGACCGTTATGCACACTCTACACCAGCGATTCTTAATAGGTGGCCCGCGGGTCAAATATAGCCCGCCAGACAATCCAATCTGGCCTGCGAACAATAGTCATAGTGGAAAAAAAGATAAAGTACATCCCAATCGATCTAAATGATATCTGTAAAAATTGCAAAATCCTCATTTATTTTGGGGTTTTCTATGCAGATCAGTACACTAGAACATTGCGGCTTATCAAGTAAAATGTTATTTTTAGTTCCGCTATAAATGGGCAGACTTGCGGTATGTCGAAGGAATAAAAGAACTTTTAAGGCGGATAAAAGAATCGCCAACATCTGGCGTACATCCTTATTGCGCGTGACGGATTTTGTTTGTCATGTGATGCTGGTTTTGCCACGTGATTGGCCTGTGGCTTGAGGCTGTTGTCAAATGGTGGCCCTTGAAAAAATTAATTAAGAAACCGTGCTCTACATCCTTCAAGTTATTTTGTATTTGTGAAGTTCTTTCAAAGCCAGGAAGAATTTTAAATTTGGCAATGAAACCCTTAAGTTAGAGTATGGGGTCTAAGGGCAGATTTTGATCATCAGGATCATCAGTAGCATGTGCAAGGAATGTCATTGTACAGTAGATGTATGCATCCATTGTATAGTAGGTGTAAGTCATCCATTGTACTGTAGGTGAATGTCATCCATTGTACAGTAGGTGTATGTCATCCATTGTACAGTAGGTGTATGTCATCCATTGTACAGTAGGTGTATGTCATCCATTGTACAGTAGGTGTATGTCATCCATTGTATTGTAGGTGTATGTCATCCATTGTACAGTAGGTGTATGTCATCCATTGTACAGTAGGTGTATGTCATCCATTGTACAGTAGGTGTATGTCATCCATTGTACAGTAGGTGTATGTCATCCATTGTACAGTAGGTGTATGTCATCCATTGTACAGTAGGTGTATGTCATCCATTGTACAGTAGGTATATGTCATCCATTGTACAGTAGGTGTATTGTACAGTAGGTGTATGTCACCCATTGTACAATAGGTATATGTCATCCATTGTACAGTAGGTGTATGTCATCCATTGTACAGTAGGTGTATGTCATCCATTGTACAGTAGGTGTATGTCATCCATTGTAGAGTAGGTGTATGTCATCCATTGTAAAGTAGGTGTATGTCATCCATTGTATAGTAGGTGTACGTCATCCATTGTAGAGTAGGTGTATGTCATCCATTGTAGAGTAGGTGTATGTCATCCATTGTACAGTAGGTGTATGTCATCCATTGTACAGTAGGTGTATGTCATCCATTGTACAGTAGGTGTATGTCATCCATTGTACAGTAGGTGTATGTCATCCATTGTACAGTAGGTGTATGTCATCCATTGTACAGTAGGTGTATGTCATCCATTGTACAGTAGGTGTATGTCATCCATTGTACAGTAGGTGTATGTCATCCATTGTACAGTAGGTGTATTAGCCTAAAATTTTTCAAATACAATGTCAACTTTGAAAGCTATATCTGTAAACTTCTGAGACCTCTGTTTTTTTTGTTGAAATGATACAGCTTTTAGTGTGTGCAAGATACATGTACACAAGTATACTTGAAGGGTTTGAAGGTCAGCGTAGTGGACTGTTTTTGGATCTATGACTATGATCACCAAACTACCACCAGTTTGTTTGTATCTGCAGATCTTTTTAGTAGCTTTAGTAAACTATATTTATGTTTATGTTTATATATTTATATAGTGCTCAATATCTAACAATGCACATTTAGCGGTGCTGTACAGAAAATAAATAAAACTACATGGTATGCTGTGACTTTTGAACTTTGAAGGAGTATACTCTTACACTTTTTGTTTTCTCTTTGTACAGAGTGAAGTGTCTTGAAAAAGACCTTGATGGCGCCAACAACGGATCCGACATCTTGAATCGTCTCTCACCGAGACAGATGGCAGGAACCGGGCACTGGCCAACGAGAACAAACAAATGCAGGACCAAATCAACGAACTCAAGAAACAGATGGAGAACAAGGACAAACAACTCAAGGTTGCCAAAAAACAGGTACAGTAGGTCCAAGAAACGCAGACTGTATGTGAGGTGTGGATAGAAAGAAGAAACATTTATTTGTTTCCAATTCCAGTATGGATTATACTGTAATGCACTTGTCAACTGTGTGACTCACCCCTACACCCCTGGACAAGGTGAGTCATTGCACCAAGGTGGGTGAACAAAACATGTACATTGACGCACCAAGGTTGGAAAAACCACTCGCCATAGGCGAGCAAAAATAAATTGTGACAAGTACAACTACTATAATATACTGTGGTACTCGCTACACTTAATTAAACTCGCCAAGTTTGGTGAGTAACTTTTTTTGCATTTTTCCAACCCTGCCCCTCGGTCACATAGGTGACTGATATTTTTTTTTTGAAATGACTTACCCCAAATCACTCTTCTCTGCACAGAGTGAATTATTTATGTCTGTAGTAAATTAATTGACTCACCCCAGAGTCACTTAGATGAATGACAATTTGGTACAATGATGCATATTTGAGTCAATGTTTCTTATGTCAATGACTAACATTTGACTGACATTACTGGGGGTAGTATGGGTGAGTCATACAACTGAGAAGTGCTAATCTGGCAAGGTTGGAAAACTTTGCAAGCAATGCAAACCTGGTTCATGGAAATTGACAATTTTAGAGGGAAATTTATTACATCATGACCAAAGAGAAATTAAAATTGAGGAAAAATTGTCCTTTTCCAGTATATCACCCTAGGGCTCCTTCTCAAACAATTTTGTTTCCCTGAAGTAAGGGCTCTTACAAAAGACATGTCTTGCTGGCATCATAAACAATCCATATAAGTACCCATTATTTCATGTTGGTAGGAAGCATTGCAAGATTTTCCATTCCTGTAATCTGTTAAATCATATCAGTAAATTTCACACGTAGTATAAAGGACTTTACATTATACACGCATGTAAATAAACATGATGCTAAAGCTCATGCACCCTTCAGATTTACATGACTTCACTTATATTAGAAACTAGATTGTTCTGATGACATCATGCCCCTTCCTTTGATCAGTTTGGTAATACTTCCTGACATATACTGTACCAGGAAATTGGTAACACTTCCTGACATACCAGGAAATTGAGGTTATAGACATGTTCAGAGACTTTTCTGTCTCTGCAAATGTCATTTTGTTTTTCTGAACCCAAATGATACTCATGACTCACGCACATCAATTGTCATTCCAGGTCAGAATGTGATATTGAAGATTTTGGTAAATTATTTACAATGTTACAAGTACTATAACTTACAATGTATATGTTTGTGATATCCATCATGTGTCATACTCTTGTTTGATTTCACTGTAGTTAAAGGGGGATGTGAAGTAACTTTTGTAGGTGAAAAAACTTGACTGTAGAGTCTTACAAGATTTGTTTTCATTATGTGCTTCAAAAGTCAAAATGAACTTTTGACCCTTATCTTTTTAAAGGATTAGTTCACTGGTCAAGCATAATCATATAAAAGAGGACAATAAAAGGACAAATTCAAGAAAATGGTGCTATTGTATATGGAAAGGACTAAAACCAAACTCTCCGTGACATCACAACACCCACTTTCCTCAGAAATGTTTGTGCATTTATTCACATATTTCAGAAGATTATTTGACTAAATCTTATTCCATAGCCAGGAAAGTACTAAAACAGAGTTTATATAAAAGTAACTGATTTACCACTAAAGAAAGTTTGGAAAATAATATTTTCTAAAAGTGAAAAAAAAGTGGAATAATTAACCTTCTTCCCTATGAATAAGATTTGTGTACATGGCACCTATGTGTGCCTAAACACACATGACTTGAATCAAAAGAGTTTTTGTAAGAAAACTATCATCTTGATTGATGGAGAAATTACTTCAAGTTCATTCTCTGTTGAAGAATATCTCAGGCAGCAATACTTCTTGCCGAGTTAGATCGATGCTTCAACCAGAGACCTTAATACGATCTTAAGATGGTAGTTACCATCGGATTATTACAGCAGCCAAGTGAGGTGCTGTAACTTACTATCCTGTCACAAGTACTATTATGTAGAGGGGGAGACAAGACCCCCACAATTTTACGATTATAAGCTGGAAAAATTAAGTTTCTATCTTGTTGAAGTTGCTGCTAATCGGGAAATCTAAATATATTAAATTTTAGCAATTTGATTTTAACAATTTCCCAATTTTACCTCCCAACCAGGCAGGAAGCATGCAACCTGGCAGGTGAAATCCTCTCAGGGTGTTTTGGCCCTGTTGGGTTGGCATCTTCAACTTTTGATTGAAATTGTAAAAGCTGCATTATGCAAATTTAAGGTCAAGTTTGGCCTATTTTTTGCCCCAAAAGCGCAAAAACCGCAGAGCTTTCAGGGGCTCTGTCCCCCGGTGGGGCCACCGGGGCATTGCCCCTGGACCCCACCAGGGCCCTAAAGCGGGCCCCTAAACCCCACACCAATATATGTTTGCCCCCTCCCTCCCTCCCGGCGCCTTTGGCTCAGTGAAGTCAAATCTAACTCAGGTGAGTACTGTGTTCGTGCTCTTCCATGGAAACAAATAATGTTAGGGTTATTATTATATTTATGAATCAAAAGTCAGTCAGATGCCAGCTTAAATACGTTTGCTGACATGTACTGTAATCAATCAAGCATTAGGGTTGAATATAGGAGTTGGAGAGAAAATGAAATTGTTTTCTTGCCTAATGCTGGTTGTGGTTGTGTCAACTTGAGTGACTTCACAGTCAGTATATTTCTTTGCCCTTTTTGAGGGGGAGGTGGGGAGGTGGAGGTGGGTATGTAACGTCATTTGTTAAGTCCTTTTCTATTAAGTATGTCATACATAATGCTTTTAATTAGATACAACTTCTGGCATGTAGTCAGGGACAAATTTAACCAGTTTGCTAATCAAAAGAGTTAGTTGCTCAAATTTTGTTTCAATTATTGTTTTCTACTTTGCATAATGTATTATAAATTGTCCACAATCCACATTATTATTGATGTACTGCAGGCTATCTTTGCTAATCAAGCTTCAACATAAAAAACATGCCCTGCATAAGTGTGATAAAGGTACATTCATTGATTTGGTCTTGACCCTTGTATCAGTGACCTTATTCTTTTGACCTTATTGATGGCCGATGATAGCCATATCATGTACTGTACCAGTATAACCATACTGTACCAGTATAACCAAATTGATTACTTAAACTGAATAATTAAATATTCAATAATTCAATTCTCAAGGTAAATAAGAGAAAATGCCATTTTTCTATAACTTTCGTATCAAACTAATGCAAATTTCTCACGAAGAACTTGCTTTTAGATATTTTTAAAAGTAACAGAAAAACCCCTATAAAAGATACATTTTAACTTGCCAATAATTTGTAAGAAATTTTTATAGGCTTGATACAAAAACTGGGAATTGCATTTACTTGTTTTTTGTGTATGATTTAGTGTAACACAATTTGCACATACAGATGCGCCAGGCAACCCTAGTAAACATGTGGATTATGTAGCATGATAACGGATGCTACTTCGTTTGCTTCATTTTAGGTTGAGGAGGAAACAATTGCCCGTGTTGATCTGGAAAACCGCTTACAGTCACTGAAAGAGGAACTTGCCTTTAAAGAAAAGCTCTTCACTGAGGTAATTTTAGCTTTCTTTATTATTATTTTCGTAGATACCACCCCATTACAGGCCACCCCATCACAGGCCACCCCATCACAGGCCACCCCATCACAGGCCACCCCATCACAGGCCACCCCATCACAGGCCACCCCATCACAGGCCACCCCATCACAGGCCACCCCATCACAGGCCACCCCATCACAGGCCACCCCATTACAGGCCACCCCATCACAGGCCACCCCATCACAGGCCACCCCATCACAGGCCACTCCATCACAGGCCACCCCACAGGCCACCCCACCACAGGCCACCTCAACACAGACCACCCCACCACATGCCACCCCACCACAGACAACCCCACCACAGGCCATCCCACCACAGGCCACCCCACCACAGACCACCCCACCACAGACCACCCCACCACAGGCCACCCCACCACAGGCCACCCCACCACAGGCCACCCCACCACAGGCCACCCCACCACAGGCCACCCCATCACAGGCCACCCCATCACAGGCCACCCCATCACAGGCCACCCCATCACAGGCCACTCCATCACAGGCCACCCCATCACAGGCCACCCCACCACAGGCCATCCCACCACAGACAACCCCACCACAGACCACCCCACCACAGGCCACCCCACCACAGGCCACCACACCACAGGCCACCCACCACAGGCCACCCCACCACAGACAACCCCACCACAGGCTACTCCACCACAGACAACCCCACCACAGACAACCCCACCACAGACTACCCCACCACAGGCCTCCCCACCACAGACAATCCCATTCAGTTTGTTTCAGGGTCCTTTGGTCCATATTCGAATGCATGAGTGCCGCAAAAATTCAAATTCTCCCAAAACACAAAAACAGGGAATATAAAATACTTTTTGTCATTCAAATACTACCGTCTTTCAGTAATTTAGTGTTCAAGTTGACACTTGTATGTTGTGGTTCCATCATAAATATATGAATGATGTCATCATTGTTTAGCTTCATTGTGAACTCTCTTTCAAAGAATAAGATTGAAAGACCCCAAATTTTGATTAAAGGAATACTCCCATTTTTTCCCCATAACCTTTCAAAAGAAAGAAACAAATTTTGGAAAGAAGTACAAAAATCATGTTGATATGTTATTCCTACCAGGAGATATTCAAATTTTAAAGTTCACAAAAATGCTAATAAACAAATAGGAAAAGGCTTGGTATGACATCACAGGAACACATTCTCCCACAAAGTTGATGTATTTCATTAAAATCTATCATCCTTTTTATTAGTAAAACCTGCTAGCAACTTAAATTGATGAAAGGTAGGTATTTTTATACATTGCCAAATACACCCTACTTCAATAACTTTTGGAAAATTTTATTTATTCATACAGAAACAACCAATTAACGTTCAAAGAAATACATAACATATGCAATGGAGTTGTCTCTATGACATCATCAAACACGAATTCATCATACTGTACAAAAACTTTAAAATGCAATTGGGAAATCTTTAAAAATCCACATCTCCTAAGCGGAATATGACATCAAGCTGATTTTTGTACCAAATTGGCTCTAAAAGTACGCTTTTTTAAATGAAATTGTACAAAAAACCAAGGGAGTATTCCTTGAAAAAAGGGTAGCTTCTACATGTATATCAAAGCAAATTCTTTCCTCATGTAATGAAATACTGAAAATTTTATTAGTAGTTGAAAGAAGAATATTAAAACATTAAATCAATAAGTTTTTTTGATTATTTTCATATGCACAATGGAATCGATCAATACTTGCAAAAAGTATTGGTGCAGTATCTTTTTCGAGACATATACAGTACACAATTTTAAAGTTCAAATCATGTTAAAAATGTGTGCTTTTGTGTAATCGTGTAAGCAGATTGTGTTGATTCGATTTTAAGTCTGCTGATGTTAATGTTGAAAGATTTGCAGATTATAATTTCCCAAATAAGTAATCATAACTTTCTGTAGATAACTTGATCATGCGATATATCACAATATTTTAGCCATTCATAATGGATATTGTATTTACTCATATCGTGGGAGCCCGAATGAAAGTTAATTTTGTTATCTATGAAATATTAAATTGATCTGTCATATGTTACTCTTTGTAGGAACTCAATGAAGTTCGTACCAAGCGTCAAATTGACATCACTGAGTATGAATCCCCCGATGACCTGAACATAAGCCTCCTTGATAGCCTCCAGGAACTCCGGTCGCAGCATGATGCTCAGAGCTCTGTTTTCCGCACAGAGACAGAGGAGCTCTACACAAACAAGGTAGGTGCATTGTTTACATTAGTGAGGGGGAAGGGGATTCCCCCACTTCATTGGAATTCTCCCTTTAGAGAGATCTCCACGGGAGTGCGGTAAAGGTTCTGCTTCTCCATCTAGCGTCCCTGGTTTAAGAACATGACGACTAATTTTGTCTAAGATTGTCTTGGACAAAATTGTTGTCACACTTTTCCTCTTGTATCCAATCCATTTTCAATGTTGCTTGAAACGAAAACGTCCTGGGATGATCCTCAACTTTAACGTTGAGATGGGGTACAAGGGGCTTTAACTCCAACATTGTGACGGGGTACAAGGGGCTTCAACTCCAACACTAAGATGGGGTACAAGAGGCTTCAACTACAACATTGAGATGGGATACAAGGGGCTTCAACTTCAACATTGAGATGGGATACAAGGAGCTTTAACTTCAACATTGAGACGGGTACAAGGGGCTTCAACTTCAACATTGAGGCGGGGTACAAGGGGCTTCAACTACAACATTGAGATGGGATACAAGGGACTTCAGCTTCAACATTGAGGCAGGGTACAATGGGCTTCAACTCCAACATTGAGATGGGGTACAAGGGGCTTCAACTACAACATTGAGATGGGGTAGAAGGGGCTTCAACTACAACATTAAGATGGGATGCAAGGGGCTTCAACTCCAACATTGAGATAGGGTAGAAGGGGCTCCAACTCCAACATTGAGGTGGGGTACAAGGGGCTTCAACTCCAACATTGAGATGGGGTACAAGGGGCTCCAACTTCAACATTGAGATGGGGTAGAAGGGGCTTCAACTCCAACATTGAGACGGGGTACAAGGGGCTTCAACTCCAACATTGAGGCGGGGTACAAGGGGCTTCAACTTCAACATTGAGACGGGGTACAAGGGGCTTCAACTCCAACATTGAGGCGGGGTACAGGGGGCTTTAACTCCAACATTGAGACGGGGTACAAGGGGCTTCAACTCCAACATTGAGACAGGGTACAAGGGGCTTTAACTCCAACATTGAGACGGGGTACAAGGGGCTTCAACTCCAATATTGAGACAGGGTACAAGGGGTTCAACTCCAACATTGAGGCGGGGTACAAGGGGCTTCAACTCCAACATTGAGACGGGGTACAAGTGGTTTCAACTCCAATATTGAGACGGGGGTACAAGGGGCTTCAACTCCATTATTGAGACGGTGTACAAGGGGCTTCAACTTCAACATTGAGATGGGATACAAGGAGCTTTAACTTCAACATTGAGAGGGGTACAAGGGGCTTCAACTTCAACATTGAGGCGGGGTACAAGGGGCTTCAACTACAACATTGAGATGGGATACAAGGGGCTTCAGCTTCAACATTGAGATGGGGTACAAGGGGCTTCAACTCCAACATTGAGGTGGGGTAGAAGGGGCTTCAACTCCAACAATGAGACGGGGTACAAGGGGCTTCAACTCCAACATTGAGATGGGGTACAAGGGGCTTCAACTCCAACATTGAAATGGGGTACAAGGGGCTTCAATTTTAATAATGAGACAGGGTACAAGGGGCTTCAACTCCAATATTGAGATGGGGTAGAAGGGGCTTCAACTCCAACATTGAGATGGGGTAGAAGGGATTTTAGGACATGACAGCTAATTTTGTCCAAGATTGTAGATTGATTACAAAAGGGAGAATTTGCTTTTGCTTAAGTACATTAAATATAAACCTCAGCCTAGATAAATCAATCAAATCCCCCTCAAATTTCAGCTTTTAGTGTGAATCCTGTTGAAGATGTCACATAGCCACCTGTAACGGTCCAAATGTTGGTACCCAATTTTTTGTATTCATCAATGATCTCATGCTGGTGGTACTGTATTTATCAGTCTTATATTTTTCAAATTGATTATTGCCTTCAAGTTCGTTGATTTTAAATTTCCCACCCTCCCCCACCTAATTGTTCGTATTCATCAATGATCTTGTGCTGGTGATAATGAATTTATCAAGTCTTTTATTTTCCAAATTGATTATTGCCTTCAAGTTTGTCAATTTTTATTCCCCCTCCCCACCCCCACCCACCCCACTTATTTTTTTGTATTCATTAATGATCTCGTGATGGTGATACTGAGAGAGAGAGAGAGTTGAACACACAATTACAATGACGGGGTCGTCGCTTGCGTATTCGGTTATGATAGTACAAATGCTATCACGAAACGCTTAATACGACCCGGACGAGAACACAGGTACGACGTACGGACAGACATAACATCGACAACCAAGTCAATGTCCACGGCCTTTGATAACCAGTTGTGGTGCACTGGCGTGTCTACCCACCCCAGGCTTGAACCCAGGGCCTCGTGGTCTGTAGACAGGTATAATAACCGCTACACCACAGTAGGTAGATATGGTGTAATTTATTAGTCTTTTATTTTCCCATTTTGTTTGCCCTTTTTTCTCAAGTTGAATGATCTGAAGAACATTGCAGAACGGTACAGGAACCAGTACACCCACTGCCACGATGAGCTGAGCCAGATCAAGACAGCTCTTGATAACAAAGACTCAGAAATCGTCTCTCTCAAAGCTCAGGTGAGAATTAAAAGTGGGTTATTATATAAGGTCCTGTGTGTGATATTGACTCATAGTTATATAAGTATTGATTGATGTATTTGTTAGATGAAAAGAAACTGATGGGAAGTATTATATCCTAAAAGTGAGCCCATATTTGATTGGACAATAATTTTAGTTTTAGCCAATTGAAAATGGTTACTTATCCATATACTTTATTATCATATTAAGCAGCTTATATTGTGTGTTGTCTGTTGTGATTAGTATAAATTTCATAACATATATAACTGGGATGTTATATAACAGTTAAGAGTTACTTAACCCTTCAAGTCCCAAAGGTGTTCAAAACACAGGTTTAGGAAACTTTTTAGAATGAGTTTTTTTTTCTTTATTTGCTACTGCAAGGGTTCTCAATTAATTTTTTCCGAGGGCCATCATTTCACAACAACCTCAGGCCATGGTTCAATCACATGACAAAGCCAGCATCATGTGACAAACAAAACCTGTCAAAAGAAAGTCCTGGATACAAACAAGCTGAGAGCGTGCCCGATGAGGAGGATTTATGCCAGATGTCAGCGGTTCTCTTATCAGCCTCCTTTTGACAATTTGGAGTCTGCCCATTTTATAACGGAACTAAAAATAACTTTTTGCTTGATAAGCCACGATGTTATTGTGCGCAATTCTGCCTAGGAAAACCCCAAAATAAACAAGTATTTTGGGATTATTACCGATCACATTCAGATTTTTTTTCCCCGCTACGACTATTGTTGCGGGCCAGAGTGGATTGTCTTGGTAGGCCAGATTTGGCACACAGGCCGCCTATTAAAAATCGCTGTTCTACTGTAAAATATTTAATTTTACTGTAAGCTAAGACCTTGGTCACTAATTTGCCTATCTGGTGTCAAAAACTTCTATCTTTATGATGTTTTGCTTTGTTGTGGTAAATGACAATGTTGCTTTTAATAGCATATTTGAATTGTTCAGAGTAAATTCTTTCATTAAATATCACGTTTGAATTTTTGGAGCAGGAAGAGTACAATCTGCTTTCCCCTTTGTTGACCTCCGCATTTTTCAAACAATGCACAAAACACACTGTACATAGGCATAGGCCAATAGGGTTCACCCGAAACTCTACCATAGGGCGGTGTACTTATCGTTATGGTCAATTTGAGAAAAAGATGATTTTTCGTGATTTTGACAAAAAATTACACGTACCTCGGCTGAAAACTTCCAGAAATCTAGTTATTGTTCGATTTGTCAGGCTATTTCACAAAAAAAAAAGAAGTGAAGCTTCGCACCCCAGGATGTCTGAAAACGATGAAAAAATACAGCTTTTCGCACACTCCATCTACACCGTAAAATCGTAATGAAATTTTTTTTGGTATCTTCAGCTCTGTGTAGGTGTATTCGATCAGTCGTTTGGTCTGTTTTAGCGACCCAATAAAAGTTGGACACTAATTATTAATTCTGCACTACATACACTACACACGATTCCTGTACAGTACAAGTGTACTGTATAAAGTTTCTATGTACATCCAGACATTTGTCAAAAGTTTCTGTGACAATTTGACATTGCATATGATTATGCAAATGTCCAACTTTTATTGAGTCGAATATGCCTACACAGAGCCAAAGATACCCAAAGTTTTGCCATTACAATTGAATAGTGCAGATGGAGTGTGCAAAAATCTGTGTTTTTTAAATCATTTTCAGCCATCTCGGAGTGCGAAATTTTTTCTTTATTTGTGTGAAATAGTATGACAAATCAGACAATAATTGGATTTCTGGGAATTTTCATTTGAGGTATGTGTAATTTTGGTCGAAATCATGAAAAATCATGTTTTTCTCCCGTCCCATTGACCATATCGGTAAGTAGTTTGAGTTTCATGTGAGCCCTATACAACCAACACACACTAAAACCTAAACAACAACATCATGGTAGTGAGTGGTACACAGAAAACAAAAGTAGTATGCTGTGGATCTTACCCGTTCTCTTGCTCCTTGTACCTCTTACCAGCTTGACTATTGTGTCCTCCCCTCCAAATGATACCTCTAAATCAATCAAACTTTATTAATTCGCGAAATTTGGCATAGAAAACCTGCAGAACTGTTGTAAAGTTTATTGCTATCTTGGTTAAGCTTGCATGGTTTTACCAGTTTCATAACTCAAAACCGGTAGTAAATTTATCTTTGAATTTTTTCATCAGCTACATTTTAAAAAGATTTTGTCTTTAAATTTTGGCTCGAGCGAAATATTTATATTTTCTATAATTCTCTAATGTTTCTAAGAGATGTTTATTGTACATTTTGAGTTATAGGTTTGGAAAGGTGAGATGGATGAAGGAAGGAAGGAAGGAAGAAGTGGTGGGGTACTGTAGGTCTGGAAAATAAGATATTTATTTAATTTTTTGAGGTTTGGAAAGGTGCATTTCTTCATATTGTAGAATTGGGTACTGTGGCATCAGTGTAATCTCTTGTACTTGCACCTTTCTTGCCCTTGTCACTGTGATATAGCTTAGTTGTGAAGGGCCATTGATCCATATTGCACACCAAATGGTGCAATTATATACTAGTCATACCTAAGATGTTTATTGCTGGAAGTTGGGTAAAACAAAGTATGATGGAGATTAAAGGGGTAGCTAAATTGTGGGAAAATGCTTCAGTATGTGTAATTTCTCATACCATGTAGGATCTTGTGGGTGATAGATAAAGAATTGCTGTGGTAAGAAATGTATGTTGCAAGGAAACAGCTATTTCTTTATGTTTTTGTTTGAAAGTTATTCTGTTTATAACTTATGTGTGAAACTAACAAGTAAATTAATTTAGAAACTGCCTTGGTAGCCTAACAATGTAATTACTGCTAAGTATTGCTTCATGCACTTAGAAGATGTTATACAATAGGTTGTGAAAAAGATTTAGGGCGTTATTCCTTAAACGACAATGCGGCTGATTGGACATGCCCTTTTAAAAAAATTATTTTGCTTTGTCAAAAAGGCCCACAGCTATGATCCTGGTATCATTTGAAAAAACTTGAATAGTTCTTTCAGGAAATGTAACTTTGTGATGGGGGTTATGTTAAAGATTGTTGAGTGAAAATTAGAGAAAATTTAAAAAAATGCACAAAATTTAACTAAAAAACAATCTTACTTGCCATACTTTCAGACCTAGCTTTTGCTTGAAAAACTGTGTACAACTGTCCAAGACATCAAAGTATCCAATTCCGTCTGATTTTTTTTTTGCCCTTATTACCAATATCTTGTTTTGGCACCAATTTTTGAAAAAATTCATAACTCTTGATGGCAGTACATTTTCCGCATGCCAAAAAATATTGTGACAAAAATTAGCATCACGTATTTTCAATTGAAAACAAATGGAGCAACTACCCTCTGTTTATTCATGCGATTATTTAAGTTTAAAAACAAACCCATATACTATTGCTGTCACGACATGGCTCTATTAACATATCAATTATCGTGGAGAAAAATATTGCGATATATCGTATAGTTTTTAAGAAAACTGACTCAAGGCACATTGTTATTATCACTAACGTTATATAATCATGGAGTTACAATTTACTCCATGATATGATGAAAGCAAGAAAAAATGATTTGCAGATTTAGCAGACGACATAATCGCGTGACCATTAACGTTCATCACGCACGTAATTGGTAATTTAGCCGTGACCATGAATCATCAAATTATGAGCCTGAGTGGCACATTCTAGACCAATTTTGTGTTTTTTTTGCCAACTCACATCGGCTCATGCCAGTGTGGTGACGGAGCACGATTTTAAATTAGTTTTCCTTCATTGTTTTTGCATGTTTTGCTTTGGGAAAAATTAGACTGGTATCATTGGAAAAGAAATTTCACAAACAATCTAAATATGATAAAATATCCTCCATTTTCATTATTCACAAGAGAAAAAAAAATACAAGCTCAAAAAAATTGGCCTAAATTTGCCTAAAATTTCCAAATGCGCATATTTATGTTGATATTTTCTTTATTTTGACTTTTTTTTTTTTAAAGCAAAAACTTAGCTTGTAATTATTGAAATCAAAGGAAAGTTGTGAAAATTAATTTTGAAGAAAAATCTGATTTTTTTTGGTCACGTTTTGAACCCTAGGGCGGCGATTGTTTATAGGCGGCCCACGGGCCAAATCTGGCCCATCAGACAATCAAATCTGGCCTGCGAACAATAATCATTATTATATAATGCAATACAGTGCATTTGCATGTAAGATCAATCCGAATGAGATCGATAAAAATTGCAAAATACTTGTTTATTTTGGGGTTTTTTCTATGGAGATCTGCGCACTAAATAAAACATGGCTTAAAATCGTTCCGCTATAAATTGGGCTCACGGCTTGTCAAAGGAAGGTGGATAAGAGAACCGCCGACATCTGGCGTACATTCTAATCACGCACGCTCTTAACTTGTTTCTATTCAGGGATTGACAAGTTTTGAAGGGTTTTGTTCGTCACATGGTGGTGGTTTTGTCACGCGATTGGCCCATGGCGTAAAGCTGTTGTGAAATAATGGCCCTTCGAAAAATCCAACTAAGAAGCATTGCGCTAGGGCTTTAAGGGTCATTTCCGTCCTGAAGTTCATGTGACCGGGCGAAAGAGACAAGCTTTTATGTATTGAGGGATGCATTGCCACCATTAAACATATTTTAGTTATCAATATGTAAATTGGTAAATATCTTTTAAAAAAAATAGGTTTTCTATAAATGCATTTTTAATGTTAGATGAAACCACCCCAAAAATTAGGTGAATTTCAGCTTTAGAAGTTTGAGAGGTTATGTGGGGACAATTGATAAGAATTACATCATATTTTATTAATTTCTGTCAAATGCCCTCTGAAATTCCAACTTTTGTTAGTGAAGCATGAAAGAGAACTTAGATAATACATTCAGACAATTCAATTTAAAAATGCCTGATTGATTGTCCATATCTTGAATTATCTGACACAGTTTGTATAGTGTATTATGAATATAAAAAGCTGCAGTATTAGTAAGTTACAAAATAAATAGATTTACTGATCGGAAGATAGTGTTGGAACAATACAAAAAAAGTCACTTGCGAAACTTGGGCAGGCTTAATTAAGTGTGGCAAGTACCACAGTATATCATAATATTTCTACTCGCCACAATTTTTTTTTGCTCGCCTATGGCTAGTGGGGAAGTGGTTTTTCCAACCCTGACTGAATGAAGTATTGGTTTATTCTATTGTATCAATTGAGAGGTTATTCCATTTGCTAAAAGGGGATGAAAAAAGTTTCCGATTTAGATAATGGCCTGCAGAGCTATGAATTAAAAAAAGGGCCAAAATGCACAAAAAATCATCAAATTTGACATATTTTACTTAATTTTACCAAAAATGTGATAAATAGTGCTAGGTATGAGCACAATTTGATTGGATCTGATTTAGATAATTTGTCTTAATAATGGTGACCAAAAATAAAAATAAAAATTAATTTTGCAAGTGATGTTTTTATGTTTAAAAAAATTGTTGAGGTTATGATAAGCCAAAGAATTTTTTTTTGCATATTTACCCTCAATTTACACACATAAAACTAATATAACTGAACACAAAAAACAATATTTTGAAAGATTAATGTAGTATTTTCAAATGATACATGCAATCCTCTAGGATTTTGGTATGGTCCCGTTTTTCTCTCTCTGAGATTGGTACTTTTAAATCGGTCATGACGTGTTTGAGTGAAGGGGTAAACTGTACCATGTTTAATGAATAGTTCTCTTGCTTGTTTGTTTAGAATGACGCTCTGATCTCACGTATCAAAGACTTAGAGAGCCAGATTCGAATAGAGCAAGAAATGCATCGTGAATCTCTCGTGAATCGTGACAAAGAGCTGCAGGAGTTTAGAAATGCCATGGCAGACCAGCTCCATATGTACCAGGAGCTCATGAGCATCAAACTTACATTGGATGCCGAAATCACAACTTACCGCAAACTCTTGGAAGGTGAAGAGTACAGGTAAAACAGCACTTGGTTCATTCCTTTAAAATGAAAGAGTTTTATTTTGCAAATTTGCATCCTCTGAGGGTGTGAGAAACGAGTTAAGGGGGTTAATTTACCGCAAACTCTTGGAATGTTGTGAAGAGTACAGGTTAAAACGTCATTTGCCTCATTTCTCCAAAATGGAAAGTTTGATTTGGCAAATTTGCATCCTCTGAAGGGGTGAGAAACAAGTTGAAAGGGGTTAACCTAACGCAAAGTCTTGGAAGGTTGTGGAAAGTACAGGTAAAGCGGCACTTGGCTCATTCCCCCCAAATAAAAAGGTTTCATTTTGCAAATTTGCGTCCTGTGAGGGGGTGAGAAACAAGAGTTAAAGGGGGGTTGGGTGACTTTCATACATATGGGTGAATTATTGAAAAGCTTACTGAGGTGGTTCGGCGAAATGACATAAGGGTTTAAAAAGTACAAGAAGAGTGCAGGTATGGAAAAAAATAAAGTGGCTTTTTGCTCTTTTCCCCTAAATGAGAGCACTTGTTTCACTTTGCAAATTTGCTTGAATTCTCACAAGGCAGTTGTTACAATCAGTACTTCCAGTACAGTTTGTGTAAGAAGCATTCAGATATTCTAGGGACCCCAGAATTATAGGCCTCACTTTTCAACAGAGGTCCCCTTTAAAGTATGATTGAACACACAGATCTCTTTGTGATTTTCAAAAAGTGTTCAGAGATCCACCGAGGGGGTGAGAAACCCTCTCGTTGGATCTGCCATTTAACATTTTCGTTGGATGGAAAGTGGACATTATCCAGACAAGTCTTATCACTGTGTGTGGGCAGGTATAACAGAGAAGATCAACGACTCTGCTCTATCTTTAAGGGGTTGGTGGCTGAAAATGGGGGCAGGTATAATAGAGGAGATCAATGACTCTGCTCTATCTTTAAGGGGTTGGCGGCTGAAAATGTGGGCAGGTATAATAGAGAAGATCAACGACTGGTGTATCTTAATGGGGTTTGTGGCTGAAAATGCGGGCAGGTATAATAGAGAAGATCAATGACTCTGCTCTATCTTGAAGGGCTTGGTGGCTGAAAATGTGGGCAGGTATAATAGAGAAGATCAACGACTCTGCTGTATCTTTAAGGGGTTGGTGGCTGAAAATGTGGGCAGGTATAATAGAGAAGATCAACGACTGGTGTATCTTTATGGGGTTTGTGGCTGAAAATGTGGGCAGGTATAATAGAGAAGATCAACGACTGGTGTATCTTTATGGGGTTTGTGGCTGAAAATGCGGGCAGGTATAATAGAGAAGATCAATGACTCTGCTCTATCTTGAAGGGCTTGTGGCTGAAAATGTGGGCAGGTATAATAGAGAAGATCAACGACTCTGCTGTATCTTTAAGGGTTGGTGGCTGAAAATGTGGGCAGGTATAATAGAGAAGATCAACGACTGGTGTATCTTTATGGGGTTTGTGGCTGAAAATGTGGGCAGGTATAATAGAGAAGATCAACGACTCTGCTGTATCTTTAAGGGGTTGGTGGCTGAAAATGTGGGCAGGTATAATAGAGAAGATCAATGACTCTGCTGTATCTTTAAGGGGTTGGTGGCTGAAAATGTGGGCAGGTATAATAGAGAAGATCAACGACTTTGCTGTATCTTTAAGGGGTTGGTGGCTGAAAATGGGGGCAGGTATAATAGAGGAGATCAATGACTCTGCTCTATCTTTAAGGGGGTTTGTGGCTGAAAATGTGGGCAGGTATAATAGAGAAGATCAATGACTGGTGTATCTTTAAGGGGTTGGTGGCTGAAAATGTGGGCAGGTATAATAGAGAAGATCAACGACTGGTGTATCTTTATGGGGTTTGTGGCTGAAAATGTGGGCAGGTATAATAGAGAAGATCAACGACTGGTGTATCTTTAAGGGGTTGGTGGCTGAAAATGTGGGCAGGTATAATAGAGAAGATCAACGACTCTGCTCTATCTTGAAGGGCTTGGTGGCTGAAAATGTGGGCAGGTATAATAGAGAAGATCAACGACTGGTGTATCTTTGAAGGGCTTGGTGGCTGAAAATGTGGGCAGGTATAATAGAGAAGATCAACGACTGGTGTATCTTTTATGGGGTTTGTGGCTGAAAATGTGGGCAGGTATAATAGAGAAGATCAACGACTGGTGTATCTTTATGGGGTTTGTGGCTGAAAATGTGGGCAGGTATAATAGAGAAGATCAACGACTGGTGTATCTTTAAGGGGTTTGTGGCTGAAAATGTGGGCAGGTATAATAGAGAAGATCAACGACTGGTGTATCTTTAAGGGGTTGGTGGCTGAAAAGTAAGGGCGTGTTGAGTCTCAAGATTATTCTAGCAAACTTTTTGTGCACATAATGGTACTCAAGACCTTTGATACTAATATTCAAATTAAATCAAATTTTTTTCCTATGAATACTTAAGATTTTTTTTCTTTTCGATGACATGAATATTACTAACATTATTTCAAAATTCCAAGGCCTTGGCAATAAGACACCCCATTTTTTTGACCCAGAGCTCCTTTAACCCTTACTCTACCAGCACGTTTTTGAAAATGTGTGTGGGAGGCGGAGTCAAAGATAGGGCTCCCAAAACGGTGATAATATTGCCGCGTGGTAGAGTAAGGGTTAATCACAGGCTACTTATTGCAGGGACCTCTGTCTTCTGAGCAGCAAAGTCGGGCTAGTTTCGCTTCAGTGACCCGTTGGGCCGCCCATCGGGTCCATACTGCATATATTTTTGAGTTGGCACACTTGTCGTGTGTTAATTAACCCTTACTCTACCAGCACTTTTTAAAATGCATTTGGGAGGCGGAGTCAAAGACGGGGCACTCAAAACAGCGATAATATTGCGTGGTAGAGTAAGGGTTAGGAGATTGTGCTGTATCCTGCTGTTGTAAGATCGTCACTCCCCAGCATCTCATTTGAGGGATTAAAGTCACCCATTTTCTTGTGTTGTGTGAAGGTATGCAAGTGGATGAGTTAGTGGTTGGTTGTGAAAGTCTATCCATTGATGTATACAATGGGGGTTAGGGGGTTATTGAGTGGCTAGCTGAGGTCTGCTGTGCTGAGGGCATAGATAAATTGATGCTTGGTATTATATGCATAAATGATGCATCTTTAATGCTGCATTCTGTACAGGAGAGGTTAAGTTACATAATAACCAGCATACAAACAGTCCTCAACATGGAATGGCACTTTACTTATGTGCATCCATTGGGGATTTATACAAATAAAGTGTGTGTTGCCTTCTTGTGGCTCTCAAAGAAATGCAAATTAGTCAAATAAAATTCTTTTGTAATATTTGTAGGTTTTACCCTTTTTTGTGCTAGATTTACTAGAAATGAGAATTATATTTCACATATACCAAATAGAAAAGAACAGGATTGTTGAGGAGAATACTCAGTTTGTAATTTTAGATACTAAATTAGAGATGTGTATTTTTTGTATCGATAAATGTGTTGGAAAGTAGGCACAAGATGAGGTTTTTGATTAGACTGACTTGTATATTTGTTTCATCTTCTATCTGCTAAGGTTAAAGCTGGATGCCACTCCCTCACCTGTTACCAAAAGAACTACCACCACGTCCACCAAAAAAGGGGTCAAACGAGCGCAGCAGGAGAAGCAATTTGAGGCGAAGCAGAGAGAAACCAAGAAGCGTCGCCTTATTGAAGATACTCGCAGCACTGTCCAGAGTGCCATGGCTACCGGGGTGGTAGCCATTGAGGACAGTGACCCAGATGGAGCCTACATCAAGCTACACAACACATCTGAAACGGTAAGTAAATCGTAGGAAAATTTTCTCCACCAGCTGTTTGTAAACAAATAACTCTTATTGCATCATCACCGAATGATTACAATTTTGGTATGGATCCATAGAAAATCACTTCCCCATAAAACTTTTTCTGAAGCAGATCTTGTCCAGTTTGGACATGCATAGTCAAGAACTATTCCTTCTGTACCATCCGTGAAATTTTCAACTTCTAAGCTTCCTGTCTTATTGACCCCTTTTCTGGGGGTTTTCATTCTGGGCTGGTGGAGTTATACCTAATTAGTTCTGTGCTACCTATATTAGCACCAACTTGGGAAATACAGATAATTCTTTTACAGTTTCCATCCAATAAGTGGCTTAACCAAAGCCCTTATTTTAGGTGGTGTTTGCAATGATTTCAGACTGGTACAAAACCAAATGTGTGCCTGTAAAAATGAACATGAAAATGTTTTCATCTCTGAAACTATGTAGTGTTTTTTCACACACTGCAGAGTGGATCAAAGATATATATTCTCATTGTACCATATAAGGAGGAGGGGGCTATAAGGCAATGTAATAATGTATTCTGTTTATGCTTGCAATCAATCAATAAAGGATCCTTATAAACAAATATTTTAGCAAATTATACAGAGGGTAGATAGGTTAGGTTAAATATCCTATTTAATTCTTACAATTTCAGGGGTCCCAAAACATGACTGCAATTTTCTGGAAATTTTCGTTTTCTATCACTACAAGTTTGGTTTATATCAACGCTAAGACAAACTTTTCAATAAAAAAAGTCAAATTGAAGAAATATTGACATAAATATGCGAATTTGCAAATTTTAGGCAAAATTAGGCCAAGTTTTTCTTGTGAATAATGAAAATGAAGGATTTCTTTTTTACATATTTGGATTGTTTGTGAAATTTCCTTTCCATTGATACCAGTCTTATTTTTTGTTTTCTCAAAGCAAAAGATGCACAAACAATGAAAATAAACAATTGATAATCACCCTGTAATTACTTGTGAAAAACAAAGCCGAGTATCCGGTTCGGTTTTATTGAACCCGGGTCGCTCAGTTAAAGTCCTGCACGTGCATACTGCTACATTACGCTGCCTGCAGGTAACTGTTCTACAGATTTGTTTTAAAACTTATATGTTGGTGTGGAAAAAGAGGGGGTAGTTGCTCTTTTTGATTTCAATTGAAAATGTGGGGAATTACGATTCCAATGATATTTTTTGTGTAGGGCACTTGTATTGCGATCGAGAACTACGATTTTTGTTCAAAATTCGTTTAAAAAAAATGCTCATAAAGGCTAAAAATCATGAAATTTTGCAAAATAAGATATTGATGATAGGGGCAGTCAAAATTCGACCGGAAATGGATGCATTGATGTCTGTCTTTGACATTTTGTCACGGGTTCTTAGGCAAAAGCAAGGTCTGGAAGTATGGCAAGTAAGTTTCTGAAAAGAAAAATTTGACAAAATTTTTCTTTTTACCCATTTTCAAGTGAGTTTACCCCAAAATTCTCAATATTCATCAAAAATGTTAATTTACTGAAAGAACTATTTGAGCTTTTTAAATGATACCAGGATCACTGCTCTGGGCTTATTTGAGGAAGCAAATAATTTTTTTTGAAAAGTGCATGTTCAATCGGCCGTGTGGATATCCAAGGGTTAAGACATTTCATTTTCAATTAACAAATAATAATGTATTATATTGAAAATTAATACTGTATTTACTACTTGACAATATTTCCATTTTTCTCTACCAAATAATTTTGGATGATAAATCACAGTTTCTTTACTGGGCGGTGGTTTTATTTTCTTCTTATGCAGTGTTTGTAAATCACAAATTCTCAGAAAGAAATACACAAAGATTTCTGAAAATGTCACTTCTTGCCTGTTTTCAGCCATTTCACAACTGGTAGAAACTTAAATATCTCTCTAGCGGAAAGAGATTTTTAATACTTTCTTCAACATTTAAGTTCCTTTCATTGTCTTCGTTCATATTAGATGTACATGCGTGAAATTTTCATTACTATTTGTCAGTACAATTGATAGTAGAGGGAGGAATATTAAATCATTAACTTTAAGGGTGAAATTCACTGAGTGTATTAATGCATAGAGACCTCAAACTATTTCTTAGTCGACTATTATTACAAGATAGTTTTGGTGGAACTTCCAAATTGATAACAAACTCCATGTCATCCAGCCCACAATCCCGATCAAATCCACCATCAACAACCCTTCTCGTATCGACAATGTTCATATTACCCGTCTTAGAATTGGTCACACCCACCTCACTCACTCCCACCTCCTTATTGGTTCCCCCCAACCCCTCTGTAACAATTGCCACTGCATCCTTACAATCCAACACGTTCTCCTTGCTTGCCCCCTGTACAACCTTCCCAGAGCTTCCCTCGCTCCCCACAACTCAATTGCTGAGTTCTTCCAGAAAAATCCTCCAGATAAAATAATCTCCTTCCTTCAGCATGCATCCCTCTACAACCATATTTAATTCTCCTCTTCCACCCCCTCTCTACTTTGTTTTTGTTTTACCCATGCACCTCCTCTCTCGATCACAGCTTTCTGGCTTTTGTTCTTGAATTTTTCTCATTCTCCCCCTGGTCTCTTTCCTTACTACCTCTAAAATGATCTGACCTCTCAGGCACAATTTGACCTTCGTTGTCGTGGTGCCGTTAAGACCTCATCAAACAAACATCAAACAAGCAAAACATAGTTTTGGTCCTTGTTGAATATTCTTAACATCGTTGATTTGAAATATCTCCACAATTCTTTACGGTTTTTTAGGCCCCCAGGTCGACTAAAAAATAATTAATCAGGTGATTATTATAGGTAAGCAAATCATTAGTAAGTGAAGAAGGCAAAATTTTTACTACTTGAGTGTTTACTTCGTCAATAAGCTCCGGAAAGTTAATTGCGGAGCTAAAAAAATTAAATGGTTCTGGCAGGTATAAGAAATTTATTTTTCTTATTTGAAATGTTTCTTAAGTAAGCAACAGTATATATGGTAATTTCACTGAGTGTATTAATGCATAGAGACCTTAAACTATTTGCTCTAAGAACATCCTCTTTGTTATTGTACGATGAATAGTTTATTAAATTATGAAAGAGGGCAGCATATAAAGATGTATTCACTACATTATTGTTATTTCTGTCATGATTTTTGGAGGGAAAATTTTGGACACATTTTTTTCAGAACTGGGAAATTTGATGAATTATTCCAACTCATGTTAACTGTATTGAAAATTACATAGCAGAACATTCACCTCACCTAGTTTCTTCAGGCCTCCTGGCCCATAAGGCTGCAGTGGACTCGCTCCACTGGACTCTGTTATTTGCAACTTGTCTGGCTTCTGTCCACGAGCTCCATCCTATCACTTCCTCTCCTTCTCGACTGTTCTTCTCCAGGTCGACCAACTTTCCTTCTCCCCTCTGGTTTTCACATCATAGCTGTCACACAGTGCTTTATAGTGCTCATGCGCATTACATGACCAATCCACTTCCACCTTCTTTTTACTTCAGTGCTTATTTTGTCATGTTTAGTGATTCTCAGTATTTCATCGTTAGATATTACATATGGCCATCTGATCTTCAAAATTCTTCTGTAACATTTGAACATAAATGTATCCAGCTTTTTATTATCTGCTACATTAATTCTCCATGTCTTGCAACTATACAAGAGTACATAGGTAACAAGAGATTTAAACAGTCTTATTTTTGTATATATTAAGAATTTGCTCGAGTTCCATATCTTATTTAACTTCATAAATGCTACTCTTGCTTTAGAGATTCTGTTTTGGATATCTTCCTCGCCACCACCGTGTAAGCTTACTGTTGCACCAAGGTATCTGAACTTCATTTAGTTGTTGGTTATTGATATAAACCTTGTTTGCACATTTGCTGTTAACTTTCATGAGCTCTGTCTTATCCTTATTAGTTCTTAGCCCAGTTTGTGCAGCATACTGATTGAGCCTAGTCACTTTGGTTTGCATGTGTTGATATGTAGATGAAAGTAGAGCGATATCATTAGCAAAATCTAAGTCCTCAAGGGTTAACATGAACTTCCATCTAATTCCATTCCTGTTATCATCAGTCGTTTTCCTCATCACCCAGTCCACCACCATCAGAAAAAGGAGCCTTGACATTACTTCACCTTGCTTTACACCACTTTTGACTTGAAACCATTCAGATTCCACACCATCATCTATAACTGCACATTCACTGTCTTCATATAATGCTTTAATCAAACATATTATCTTTTGTGGAATACCATAGGCTGCCATTACTTTCCAGAGGCTTTTTCTGTGCACTGAGTCAAACGCCTTCTGGAAGTCAACAAGCAGTCGAAGCAGAACATTAAGGAAGCATAAATATTCATATTGGGAATGGGAAAGACATGTATGCGATCATATTTGATGTTTAAAGTTATTCCTAGTGCAAACACACACTTGCATTTCTTTTAGGCTATTGTTGTTTCCTGAAGCCCTTCTCCTATCTTGTTTGTTTTTTCTATTCATTGTCGAGAATGAAATAAATTGAACAAAACAGAAAAACATGGTGGATCATCACCTTATCATTTACCTCTATTTTTTTGATCAGGATCAACCCTTAGGAGGTTGGATCTTACAGCGCCAGGCCGATGAAGGGGAGGCCATCACGTACAAGTTCAACAGAGGGTATGTGCTCAAGGGTGGAGCAGAGGTTACTGTCTGGTCTGCAAGCTCAGGCAAGGAGAGCAAACCCCCCTCTGAGCTGGTGAACAAGAGGCATGAAGACTGGGGTGTTGGTGAGAACATCAGCACAACACTGCTGGATGCCGCGGGAGAGGTAAGCATGCTGTACATGCTTTATAGATCAGGGATAGGTGTAGAATAATATCTCATGTATGTTGGAAGTGATTTATGTAAAATGGTTCACCTCTCAGGAGGGGAAAGGACCTCGGTTATTGCTTGTTACCGTAGAAAAGTTGCACTGCTAAATTTTGTTTTCAACAAATGTTGGTGTTCATCGAAAATTACAATTTTTGGGAAGGTTATGACAAATAAAAGCTGTTGGGTGGTGATTCACAAGGTCTCCAGTAAGTTTGACGGTCTCATGTAAATACAGTAATAAGGTTTCAGATAAGTCCGAACTTTCCAGGTACCCCAGATAATTAGTCAGTACCAGATAGGGGGGGCCAAGTTGGGTCAGATGAAGGTGACAGATATGTTTCTGCTAAATACAGCAACTGTTTACGAATTTTTGTTCAATACTGTAAAACCATCTGTTGGAACAGAAAATGTGTATGACATGACCTCAAATGGGCATGGTGATGTGACAAAAGTATGGTGTGGTTATAGAAGATCAGAAAGCTTGGACTTTGGTTCTAGGCCTATATATAAAGCTTGGACTTTGGTTCTTGGTCTATATATAAAGCTTTGACTTTGGTTCTTGGTCTATATATAAAGCTTTGACTTTGGTTCTTGGCCTATATACAAAGCTATGACTTTAGTTCTTGGCCTATATATAAAGCTTTGACTTTGGTTCTTGGCCTATATATAAAGCTTTGACTTTGGTTCTTGGCCTATATATAAAGCTTTGACTTTGGTTCTTGGCCTATATATAAAGCTTGGACTTTGGTTCTTGGCCTATGTATAAAGCTTTGACTTTGGTTCTTGGTCTATATATAAAGCTTTGACTTTGGTTCTTGGCCTATATATAAAGCTTTGAAAGCTTTTGGTTCTTGGCCTTTGACTTTGATTCTTGGCCTATATATAAAGCTTTGACTTTGACTTATATAAAGCTTTGACTTTAGTTCTTGGCCTATATATAAAGCTTTGACTTTGGTTCTTGGCCTATATAAAAGCTTTGACTTTGGTTCTTGGCCTATATATAAAGCTTTGACTTTGGTTCTTGGCCTATATATAAAGCTTTGACTTTGGTTCTTGGCCTTTATAAAGACTTTCTTGGCCTATATATAAAGTTCTTTGGTTCTGGCCTATATATAAAGCTGGTTCTTGGCCTATTCTTGGTCTATATATAAAGCTTTGACTTTGGTTCTTGGTCTATATATAAAGCTTTGACTTTGGTTCTTGGTCTATATATAAAGCTTTGACTTTGATTCTTGGCCTATATATAAAGCTTTGACTTTGGTTCTTGGCCTATATATAAAGCTTTGACTTTGGTTCTTGGCCTATATATAAAGCTTTGACTTTGGTTCTTGGTCTATATATAAAACTTTGACTTTGGTTCTTGGTCTATATATAAAGCTTTGACTTTGGTTCTTGGCCTATATATAAAGCTTTGACTTTGGTTCTTGGCCTATATATAAAGCTTTGACTTTGGTTCTTGGCCTATATATAAAGCTTTGACTTTGGTTCTTGGCCTATATATAAAGCTTTGACTTTGGTTCTTGGCCTATATATAAAGCTTTGACTTTGGTTCTTGACCTATTTATAAAGCTTTGACTTTGGTTCTTGGCCTATATATTAAGCTTTGACTTTAGTTCTTGGTCTATATATGAAACTTTGACTTTGGTTCTTGGCCTATTTATAAAGCTTTGACTTTGACTTTGGTTCTTGGCCTATATATAAAGCTTTGACTTTGGTTCTTGGCCTATCTATATAAAGCTTTGACTTTGGTTCTTGGCTATATATAAAAGCTTTGACTTTGATTCTTGGCCTATATATAACTTTGCTTTTTGACTTTGACTGGTTCTTGGCCCTGTGTTCTCGTCCGGTCGTATATAAATAGCATTTGACTATCATAACCCGGTTCTCATTGTAATTGTGCAACTCTCTCTCTCTCTCTCTCTCTCTCGCTTCTTGGCCTGTATATAAAGCTTTGACTTTGGTTCTTGGTCTATATATAAAGCTTCTTGACCTATTTATAAAGCTTTGACTTTGGTTCAAGAACTAATTCTTGTTTTATAAAGCTTGGTTTTTCTTGATTTATTTTTCTTGGTCTAATATAAAGCTTTGACTGGGTTCTTGACAAGAACTAATGGTAAATATTCATAGTAGTTTGTAACTAAGACTAAGGTTATGTTTTCATGTTCTTTTTCTAGCTTATCCAGGCCAAATAAAGTTACCACAATTTCTGAAGTTGCAAAATCATTTTAAAATTAGCTTTGCAATATCAAGTCATTTATATAGCAGTCTGTCTGTTGTAGTTTAATTCTTTTGTCAGTTGTGTACAAATTTGTATGACATGACCTATGGTTACCTATAATTGTTTGATTTATAATCCTGATTGAATTATGATCAAACTTTTTTCTTTTTTTTTTTTCACAGGTGATGGCCACCCGTAATCTAACAAGGGAGACGGTTGGATACGAGTATGAGTCCGGCTTTCATGATGAGGTGGGCAAAGAAGAGTTATTTCATCAGCAGGTTAGGGCTGGGCTCCAAACTTCATAAGCACCAAATGCTTGTACCACTCTTTAATCTCTTTTATGAAGCAACTTGATCAATGATTTGTTTGCTGATTTGGCCAAAAACAAATTATTTAGATGCAAATTGTGCAGGGTTTTGGGAACTGTTTTTCAGAATGCACTCTTCCATTCCATTGATTCATTTTCACTTCTTCATTTGTTTTCTTGAAGTAAATTAATTCATCCAGTGTTTACTGTCTTGTCACACACTCCTTTGTGCACACTTCAAACTTTATTTTTAGTATCTCCAAGCATATCTTAACAGCCCTATTTTAAGCTTGAATATTTTCTTAATAGAATATGGTATGTTTTTTTTTTTACTACTATTAAGTTCCCCAAAGTTTTCTCTGTCAAAGAAGAACTAACCATAAAATTATGGCTTTTGAGAATAAAAACATTCAATTATGATTTTGATGTATAATTTACTGTTCATTCTGTACCATAAAGATAAGGTGTAATACCTCAGAAACCCTTTCATTATGATAGGCCAGCATTTACACAAATAATGAGTCAATCGATAACCATCGTGAAAGTGATGTTGCTAGATGTAAAAGATTTAGTGCTGATATGTCAAGCAAAAAACCTTTTTGGGGTTTAATGATTGACAGCTTGTTTTAACCAATCACCGCACGAATTTGCTTAGCAACAAAATCTGCGTAACTAAGTGGGGGCAAACATCCTATGCGGTACTGATACAGTACAGCTAGCTTATGGCGTGCGCTCATGTAGTCAATGCAACTTACTGTGCAAAACAAATTTCTAAAAAAGTGAAAAAAATTGCGCTTACGGACCCACTGCGGGCTTTGTAAATCTGATTGCTGTTACCCAGAACAGTTAGCAAACTGAATTTTGTTTATCCGTTTTGCTAAAAACTCTAAAGATCCGAAGAAGTGCCATAAATGAATCAAAGCTTGGTGCAGGCCTCGCGATAACCTAAATGTCAACGCATTGGTAATGCACGATTGCGGATTTGAGGTTTGTTTGCCCCATATAGTTACCGCGTTGGTATGGTGGGCGTGGCCTATTGAGAAACCTGGAAAGGTTAATTTTTTGAGGACAAGATTCCCCCTTTTAACTTGTCCTTTTTTTTAGGCTGTTAATGCAATATTATGAATACTGACAAGCCAATCAACAGTGTCAGAGAAAGTGATGTCACTAGAATGTGTAAGATATACTGCTGATGTGTCAAGAAATTTTCTTGGGACAAGATTCGTGAGCTGTCATTCTTTTGTTGAGACTGTCAATGCGGGATCATCATATTACTTGATTACTCTTCCATGATTGGGAATCAAAACAAAAAGTTACTTTTCCATACTTTGGAATCAAAACAAAGAGTTACTCTTCCATACTTGGGAATCAAAACAAAGAGTTACTCTTCCATACTTTGGAATCAAAACAAAGAGTTACTCTTCCATACTTGGGAATCAAAGCAAAGAGTTGGAAAGGAGAGTCGTATGATTTTCTTGGAACTTGCAGTTGTCATCCTTGTATCAAGACTCAGTGTAGGATTATCCTGTGAATAAATAACTTGTCCATATTTGTTTAGCAAAACAATGGCGGAAAGTAGAATATGCTTTTTTTGGGACAATCGTCCCTCTTTAAGTTGTCATTCATGTTGTTTAGGTTTTCAATACTGTTTAATCTGATATGTATGATGATATTTCATATCGATTGTCTTCCCTCAATGGTAGTTGCATAAAACTTCTTTGTTGTTATCTATGTACTGTATATGTAAGTCATTGACCAGTAGCTCACTGCATTAATAAATTAAATTTAAAACTCTTTCATATTTGTAAAGCATAACAAAGAGACAGAAAATAGAGTATAATTTCTCTTTCTCATTGTTTTCTGTTCACAGGGGGATCCTGAGAAGCGATGCTCCATCATGTAGCCTCTTCGACCCAGTGCCTGCATCTCCAGCAGAATTCTTTTGTACTATTTTGTTTTATACTTGACAATCCATCAAGCAGTAGAGTGATTTCATTCCTTTTTTTTGTTGCAAAAAGTCTGTTGTTAAAACTTAAGCGTAAATATGTTAATTGAATGTTGTAGGGTAGAATTCTGTAAGCTTGTAGAATTTATATGTTCAATTCTGGTATTTGAATTAGCAGTTTGTAGCTGTGGAAACATGGTTTAAAAAGCCAAATTTTATTCTTATTTATGACTAAAAAGCAAATTTTATTTTAAAGCAGTTTTATTGTGTACATCTTACATAACATTTTTTGCCGATAAGGAGTGGCTCCAGCTTGTAAATTCATAGAACATTATTGCTGTGTTGTGATACAACCACCTGCTTTTAAACTGCAAATACTTCTTGTTTAGTTAATTAAGACTTTATTTTGTGAAGGAAAATCAGGTATTAAATGCACACATTTGTATTCAGTTATATTTATAGGGAGCAAAATCCAGTTTCATCTACTTTTATCTATCATATTTTGACACCCCCCTTTACAGGGATCGATAAATAAAAAAACCCCAAAACAAACAGGGATAAATGCATTTGTGATTGTCCTGAAAGTAAATAAGGTTGTCTGTGGAATTTGTTTGTATACAATATAATGCACATTTTGCTGAAAACCATAAGTTGTTTATCCGGGCAGGTCAAGTAAATGTCATGGTTGCCCGGATGAGATTTTTGGTTGTCCTGGGCAACCAGACATGATTTGTCAAATCCTGCCTCCACTAAGAGATTTATGCAATGGTGAGATTTATTCAAAGCTTCAAACTATGTTTTATCTCGTAATCCGTTTGAGATAAGGTGAGATCCAATCTGGCTGACTGATGCATCTGCGTATGGGATCTCACCTTATCTCTCACTCACCATTACTCATAGAATCATGATCACACTTCGAAGCTGGTAAGTTCTCGTTTATTCTTTTTATTTTGATGGTCTGCCTGTGATATATTTTTGTATTGGTGGAGTGCCTTGGGGATTTTGTCTGGTTTTAGGTGGATGTTCCCATAGTGGTGGTAAAATTTGGTTGGTTGTGGTTTTTTGCTTAGATAGTAAGATGAATTGGAACCAAAGCAAAGCATCATCATTCCTAAAGGTCAATTGACAGGTAGCAACAACTTCAGTTTATTTACCATAATATGCTCTAAAATATGAAATTAGCAAAGCGTTTTCTAAAATTGGCTGGAAATTAACCATTTTACAGCATTTTGAATTTTATGGCCTTAATTATAATAATTTGTGCAAGTTTTACTTAACTTTTGTGACATCATAAAGAGAAAACCTTAACTTTTTTATGTTAATTTGGAAAATTTAAATATGGCCACATAGTTCCACTTTTTCCATAGTAGGATGTTAGCACTGTGGACATCCTAAATATCTGAAATATTTCTTTACATTTTTGATTAAACTAAATATCAGTTTTCATTCCATGAAATGCCAATTTGTCAGTTACATTGCAAATGGGTTAAATGTGTACTTAACAAATTTGACAGTACAGTGACAGCCATTGTCTTGCTTGTAATTCAGTCCTGTAATTTTTCTTAAAAAAATGAGTACCATCCAGTTTGGTTAATGATAAACTTAGTCACTAGTTGGGATCTGAAAAATATGATTTCATTTGTAAGTACAGTAGTATTTAGAGCTGTGATCGTTTAGTGTGTACACGCTACATGCTCGCAAATCCTTGTAAACATTTACTAAATACTTCATTGCGAGTAATTGATTTTCATAGTCAGTCTTGCCGTTAAAAATCAATATGATCATTTATGATTCAATCACACACACATTCGGCTGACAAAATTCCAATCAACGACTTTTTACAAACTGTAAACCCGATTAACATAATCCTTTTTAAATGTGCGAAGCACAAATGCCCAATAATCACTAATGAATGGGGATATTATGCACTTTGATTTCGCCGAAATCTGAGTAGGCTAACTTGTAAAATGCACTGCGAATGTGCAGCAGTAAACAGTGAAACTAACAATTGGCCTAACGTTAGGGCCATAAGGCTTTAAATCCCACACAATCAAGGCCTGTTTTACAAGCTGTTAAATCGTCCAAAAAACACTTAAAAAATACTTGAATCGTGACAATCAGTACATTTACATGTAAATATTACCTTATGAGTCAAATAAATTTTGCAAGAAAAAAACAAATATTGCAAAATAAACAAACAGGAAAAGGTTTTAACAGAGCTGAAATTCTGCATGCGTCGCAAAGATGGCGGCCATTTTTTCAAAAGGACTGATATTTTAGAACTCCCTGGTGGCGGCGTAGTTTTAAAATGTTTTACGGCGAGGTATATCATAGGCCTAGTATGCAAGATTTTAAGAGAAGAACTTTGAAAGCCGTAGCAAATAGGACAAAAAAGTTATGCGATGTTGAGCTAAATGACATTGAAAGGAAGTTATCTGTTCTTTCTAAACTGAATATCCATGCATATTTTCCATAAAAATGATGATTTATACTGTAGAAGTAAACTTTTTACGATTTGAAAAGCAAAACTTGAGCGTTTCTTTGGGCAATGGAATTAATACTTTTGCCATACTGGTTGCGCAAATTTGTTTACTTCGCGTCGTAGTTTTGGAGCAATTTTTGTGTATTTCCGAAAATTACGGTACTAAGCGCGTGTACACGCTAAACGCGTGTACACGATACACACTCGCTTTTTTTTGGCGTGTACATGTTTACTAAATTCCCTAAACGTTCACAGCTCTAGTAGTATTACGATACTTCTCATTGAGTTTTGACTTTATAAAGTAGGTTTTGAAGTAAAATAGACTTTGCCTTTAAAATATTGCATATATGTTGTGTTGCCACTAATTATAAGAGATGTTGTTTGTAGTCGAGAACCACATTTCATGCTATCTTCAAAAAGTTGAGATTTTTCTTGTTTTAAATTACAAAATTATTTCTCAACTGGAAAGCTCGGGCATCTTCACAGAAAATAATATCAAGATTGTGTGTATGACTTTTTAAGGGTATGGATATGTTTGACTTTTTAAGGGTATGGATTGTGTCAACTCTTGTTCTATCCAGGTGAAAAATGACAACATTTTAGGACAACTAAGAATGATGTTCCTGTGGGATTTACAAACCAATGAGAACCCTGTTGAGTGGCCTTGAAGAGTTTCTTAGAAATTTGGGCATTGATGAAAATTTTATTATCGCACATTGTATAATGCCATTTTTTGTACATTTTGCATCTTATTAATTGTTTTCTTGCAAAAGTAGCGAAGGTTCAACACTTAAAAACATTTTCCTGCAAACTCGGATGTGTCATGCTTACTCACAGAACAAAAATATTGCTGTGAAAAGATGGGGCTAAGAACACAAATAAATATCAGCTGACATCAGTCAGGGATATTTTATTTTACTTTTGAACAGCAAGAGTTTATCATCATATTCTTATGCAATGCAAAGGGTGCTTAGGCTGTTTAGAACGCCAACTTCACGGATCATTAACCATATTGTGATTTTCTGTTTGAGTGACTTTAACAGTAACATAAGTTCCTCAGGGGGCTTAATCCTTGTGTGTGTTCCTGCATACCTTTAACAGTATGTTCCTGCCATGTTGCCTTTTGAATTTCATAAGTTTGCCAAAGGAAATACGAATTGATAACTAGCTTTTACAAAGTATTTTTATATTGACTTGTGTTTCTATTTCTTATAAGACAAAACTATTTTGAAAGTCTGACAATGATAGCAGCAGCATCATTGAATTGCTGTATATTTTCCATTTGATGTATGCTGTTAGTGTTGTGTTTGGGTTGCCATCTTCCTGGTAATAGTTGCTATTGACACTAATATTTTAAACACAACATATGCAATGGCTCAAATTCACCTGGTTACTTTTGAGAATTATTTTCTCTGTTTTGAAATATAATTGTATGTAATAGTGTGGTTGCATGCACAGGTCTTCAGGGTAGTTTGTGGGGATTTAGTGTAGAAGGTTATGGTCTAGGGTGGAGTTAGCAGATAAACCAAAGCGTTGCAGGCATGTGAGTCTAGTTTTTCTTTGCTCAAGAAATGAGAAACTAAGGTTAGAACTTACGTAAATTCCTATTTGGCATTTTGTAATAAATATGGCGTATAGATTTTTGTTGAATATTACTGTGTCAAACTCTTTTATAACTTTTGCCCATTTTTGCATGAAATCCTGACCAACATCATTCAAGCATCAAATTTGATGTCTTTCTTATATCATTATGTAATCAGAATTTTCATTCCAATTCTTTTGTTTTAATTGCTATTCTGTTGCTTGCTGTAAATTGCTTCTTGCCAATGTATTGCACCTCTGCAATAAGTTTTTGTTAATTTAGATTAAATACTTAAATTGTGTATAAAAGTACAGCCAATGTTAGTATATATCTCAAGTCGAATGTTAGCATAATATCTCAACAGTTGAATGTTAGCATGATATCTCAACAGTCGAATGTTAGCATGATATCTCAACAGTCAATCTAATCTTTGACTGGATTTTGTGGACTTAATGTATTTTTACCAATTTGCATGAAACACCACGTGACTAATATATGGATGTGGTGGAAAACAGACCCAATTATTTTGCCATGGTAGTAGCTTTAAAGTTGTTTTCAACTTTGAATATTATGATGTATTAATATCTCACGAAAGCTTTTTATTTTCACAATGAGTTTTCTGATGTGATTGGTTAACAAGTGGGATCTCATTGCTAGGATTGTTTGATCATGGTGATTGGGCTTTTTGTAGTTTTTACAATAAAATAGTAAAAGCCATAGTTTGCTTCTTTGTTTTATCTTTTTGTGTTCATTTGATGAATGAGAATTATATTCTCAAGGAATGTAAGTTTTGTCATGACCTGTGTAATGTGCACTGTCCCCTCTATATTTTGATCAGGAAAATGATCCCCGCTTCCACACACACACACTTTGTAAAGGAGATTTACAGCCCTATGGCTCCAACAATAGAGTGAATAAAGAGATCCCACGAAATCGAGCATAAAACACGTCATTACTACGAGAGGCGCAGGAAGTGGGGCAGGGGATAAGCTTCCCCACTACATAGGCTGCTGTTTTTAGTTGGAGGGGTAAGACAAAATTAAGGCAAAAAATGAACATTAATTATACAAAGGAGGCCTATATATAATTCAAGCATGTCAAGTGTGTGTTCTCTTCATGAGAATGAAGATCATTTCACAAAAAATGAAGAATTTTTGCCAAAAGGATGGAAATTTCACGAAAATATCCCAGGATATCCCGATAAGTTCAGTTGATTAGTTTATCATCTTCAGTTGGAAGCTAATTTTACCACTGCATTTTTTTTGCTTGTAAGCATTAAAGTTTTGGGGCTCATTCCTCTCTCCTCTTGAGAGTTGACCCTTCCTACACCTGATTAATATAAATAAAATCATTTCCACACTGGTCATAGTCGATCGTTGCTCACTAAATTTTGTCATGGTTATTTTGGAAAGTGGGTGTTTCTCATGTCCAGGTCCCAGGGCTGCCTGCAAGGAATTTTCACTGGTCTCCAAACATTAGGAAATTTGTCACTTATACGGATTGCCACTTTGCAATAATTATCATTATTATTAAAAATATTATTATTAATATTATAATTATCATCCATCATCCTCATTTTTTTTTTTTCAGGGAGGGGGAAACCAAAATTGGTCACCCCAGATTGTTATTAAAATCACACGGTGGCGTGTACTTAACGGCATGGGGTCCAGGGGCCCGATTTGAGGCATTTTGTAGGTCCAAAATGTTCCATTTTTATAATACATTTTCTATTTTCATCATACTTTTTCCCATGCCATCCACTCTGCCAACCAATGGAAAAAATTAAAAGAGAATAACTTGCTCTGGAGGTTGATAAGAAAGATAATTTACAAATTGGGAAATTATTAACTTCAAATTTAAAGATTAGATAAAACTAAAAGGAAAATTTGGTTAAGTGATAAAAAATATTGGGTAAAATTAATTAAAATTTAGCAACTTTTCCCAGAAATTAAAGAATTTCCCAGGAATTAAAGAAAATTTCCCAGAAATGGAAGAAAATTTCCCGAAAATGAAGGAACTTGAACAAAATTTCACGAAAATGAAGAAATTTAAAGATAATTTCTCGAAATGAAGAAAGTATCTCCAAAATAAAGAGAATTTCCCGAAATTGTGAAACGGATTTCCGGATAATAATTATTAAATCATCTGATGTGTGTGCCTCCAATGTATCACTTTACAAGTTACAAAAGTTTTCTGTTCAACCACTGACCAAAAAGAGCATTAAATTCTGAGTTTAATGGTCTTGAATTTTGAAAATAGCATATGTAGTTTTTAAGTTATGGGTATACAAAGTATAATACTTTTTTAATTTATGAAAAAAAATGATATATGAACAGGAAAATGCCACAAAATGCTTTTGTTTTTTTCTCATATTTCTTCCATTAATTTCACACCTTGACCATACCCTTAGCCAAAAATCCTCTCTCCCCTTGAGAGTTGACCATTCCTACGCCTCCTGAATAATATAAATATAATTATTTCCACACTGGCCATAGTCGATAGTTGCTCACTAAATTTTGTCATGGTTATTTTGGAAAGTGGGTGTTTCTCATGTCCAGGGCCGCCTCTAAGGAATTTTCACTGGTCTCCAACATTAGGAAATTCATCACTTATACGGATCCAGTTTGCAATCCAGGGGTGATTTATTATTATTATCATTATTATTAAAAATACTATTATTATCTTCATCCATCATCATCATTATTATTTTTTCTTTTTCGGGAGGGAGTGGAGGGGGCGATCAAAATTTAGCAGAAATAGACATGATTTTCAGGAACTGACATTTAGGAAGGAAATATAAAGACTTACATCAATCTCTTTAGCTACCCGCCTGGTCATACATCACAAATTTAACATAAATTATGCATTCACTGCAGATCGCTAAAATTTGAATCGGTCATAATTCAAAGACTATATGTGGTATTAACTAGATTTGAAGACTTGCCTCTAGGCGTCCATAGACCTTTAACTCTTAGATTATTTCAAAGACTGACCATCATCGTTTAATTTTCGTTCCTTCCATACAGTTTTATATTTTCATTATATAGTTTATTGGTGTGATAATTCTGCAAGTTCTGACTCTTTTATACTCGCAAATAAGTTTGCTAAATATAAAGGTTTTCTTTTCTTATCTACCTACTGTGGTGTAGCGGTTATCATACCTGTCTACAGACCACGAGGCCCCGGGTTCAATCCTGGGGTGGGTAGACACGCCAGTGCACCACAACTGGTTATTAAAGGCCGTGGACATTGACTTGGTTGTCGATGTTATGTCTGTCCGTACGTCGTACCTGTGTTCTCGTCCGGGTCGTATTAAGCGTTTCGTGATAGCATTTGTACTATCATAACCGAATATGCAGGCGACGACCCCGTCATTGTAATTGTGCGTTCAACTCTCTCTCTCTCTCTCTATTGAAAGCACGTAGATGGTATGAGTTGTGATCGAATTCTTTTCTGCATTATATCGCTTTATCTGTTTATGGCTTGATTTGATTTATGTACGAGGCAAACTCTTTGTTTACCTTCGAATGTACTTAATTTTGCTGTTTACTATTACAATTTGAGAAGAACAAATATGTTTTTAAAGATTATTAATGTGATTGATTTGTGAAAGAATTGTTAAACTGAAAATACAGTAAATTTACAAAGAAAAGAAGGAAAGAAATTGTTGTCCACACTGCTCGGTAGCTTGTGGTTTTTTTTTTTCTAATAGAAAGCAACAAGCCGTATCTATTATATGGATATAAATTCCAAACAAGATCCCAGATCAAATATAAATTGATTTAAAAATTGAAGTAATTCAACCCTAAAATATTTGGAAAAACATCCTCACAGTTGCCATTAATGCCCCGAAATCTAAGTTAAAAAAACTTAGCTTGTAACACAATGTTCAGATTTGATCTGTTGATGAAAAGGGGATAGAAGAGTTTTAAGGCTTCAAGCAGTGCATGTCAGCTGACAAACAATTGGTGGATCGGTGATGTTATGTTCTGTGGCGAAGCTATGAGGTACACTAGTACTCCCAGTAGTACCGTCGGACTGATGCCAGCCGTGTTAGTATGGCTGCCGTTAATGATGGCTGGCCGTCCGTCCCAATATCAATCATACTGAGGGATGTGTATAAAACTACACTGGTGCGTTTCCCCCACAAGATAGCTTTTCCCCCATGCACTTCCCAGAAAAATGTGTACAGTGACACATTTTGTCTGATCTATCTGTTTATTGGCCACTGCTATGCCTCTGTGAGACAAAGCTACCCCTCTTTTGTCCCCCGGCATGAAAATCTTGGCGTCGCTCACAGCTGGTTATGTTATGTTATGCTCTTTGGGAAAAATTTAAAAGAGCATATGTGTGCGTATATAACATAGCGCATATAATTCCACAATTTTAGTCTATTTACGGGGACTCTCTGTAATGAAAAGATTAGGGGTTTTCTATGTTTAAAAGGATAATGTTCCCTCTCTTTATAGGACTTTTAAAAGGACACTTGTTTCATTTGAAAAGGACGGTACTTCTCCCTCTAAAAAGTAATTTTTCCACTGAAAAAGGGTCCTTTTTCCACTGAAAAAGGGTCCTTTTTCCACTGAAAAAGGATACTTTTCCTCTCTAAAAAGGACCGTTTTAAGGGGAAGGGAAGGGAGGAGAAAGTGCACCTCAGTCCCACCGCCTCTGAGCAAATTTACATTGATGGACTGAGGGAATTATTTTTAAAGGATGATTTATCACATATCCTGTATTAATTAGTTGATCTTTTGTATAGTACTGATTTTTTTTTTTTTTTGGGGAGGGGGGGAAGGGGGCGGGTGGGGAAATTTACCCCAACAATTTAATTGAGGGACAGAAGAAATTGAGGGACAGGGGAAAGTACCATTTAGCCCCCTAATAATGAACGTCTGGCGAATTAATTTTGAAAAGTAGACTTCCCTTCACGTCTTTTCTTTCTTTTATTATTTTAAAAGAAAAAGAAAATCTTTTTTGTAAAATTTGCCTTAATTTTCGAGAAATTCTTCCTACGATCCCCTCGTTGCAAATAGTTTTGGGATGTAAGAGGCTCGTATATATTTGATAGGTATGTAGGTACAAAATTGAAATCTACCACCGGGCCACCACCCTCGCTCCTATTTTGAATATCTTCCTATGCTGCTGTTTGCAACCAATCAGAACTTGCCTGAACGCATCATAGAATAGTGGGTGCACGGATTTCTTTATGAGGGGAACCTGGGAAGTGAGGGAATACGAAAGTTTGCAGTGTTAATCTTACAGGGGCCAGTGGCGTAGCCAGCAATAAAAAAGTGAGGTGTCCATAAGTTTCTAGACTTTCCTCTTTTAAAAGCAAAAAAAGATGTTAAAAACAAAGATTATCCCAATTTTCTTGAAAAAGTATGTCTGTGTGGAGTAGGGTGGGGAAGGGGAGGTCAGGATTCCCCCCGTGGCTACGCTACTGCAGGGGAAAGTAAAAAGTAGGAGCCAGGCTCCCTTCCCTTTCACTGACGTAATGGTAGAGACAGTGCCTATCTACACATAATCAGTTGTGTGCTACCAGACCTGTAAAACGCGATCCGAGATCGTAATTATTTTCGGTAAGTGCAGTCTGCTTCGTATATTTTTGCTTACAAAGATAATTCAATATTGCTTTGATTATCAGGGTCGATTTAATGGCAGTCACTGGTTTATCTAATCAATGATTATAAGTAGCCGAACGAGTTTAGATATTGTACGTATTTTTGGAACTAAGTAGTTTCACGAATTCTGTTGACATAAGTTTTCTCTTGGAAGGTACAAGTTACAACCATAGAATTAGGTCCGTCGGACCGACGACGACAAGTGAACACACAATTACAATGACGGGGTCGTCGCCTGCGTATTCGGTTATGATAGTAACAATGCTATCACGAAACGCTTAATACGACCCGGACGAGAACACAGGTACGACGTACGGACAGATATAATATCGACAACCAAGTCAATGTCCACGGCCTTTGATAACCACTTGTGGTTAACTGGCGTGCCTACCCAACCCAGACTTGAATCCAGGGCCTCGTGGTCTGTAGACAGGTATGGTAACTGCTACATCACAGTAGTTAAAACCGTCTGACCTGGTGCGGTTAATAAATTATGAAAATGCGAGGACTTCAGGGGGCTTCACCCGCTGCTCTTGAACCCAGCCTCACCACTATGAAGACTATTGCTGCACCACTAACAACTCTGGTGCTACGGCCCTGTATAGAATACAGGCTCACTTTAAATTATATACCTGGCTGCTGGCAGCGAAATCATACTCCATTGACCTCATTATCATACATGAATATGCATTGTGCTTTAATAGGCCTTCTGAGTTCCAACGTAAATATGAATCAATCCTTGCACACAAAGCTGGGGATAAGTCATAATTTGGACTTTAAAATTCTTCAATCCGTGCAACTTTGCACCACAAGCTGGGGATAAGTCATAATTTAGACTTAAAATTTTTAATACTGTATTCGATGTAATAAGCTTACGAAATTAGTATTGCGTCAATTTAAGTACAAAGTTTTTTAGTGCCCATGTTCCAGAGATGCTTACAGTGTGCAGTTGGAGCTTCATTTTGTGAACTGGTTCTATAATAGCCCCACAATAACCACCACACTAAACATCGTCAGCGTCAGACGCAAAATAAGCAAAAAAATGTAACAATACTTATTTGAAGTCTTTAAATCAATCATGTTAACAGTTGAAAAATGTTGGATGGGCGCTTATTAGAGCAGGGGTGAATACGCTATTTAGAAGTTCTTCAAACATGAATATGTTCTTCAATAAAACTTACAGTACAATCCTCATGACCATGAGACTTTGCAACACAAGCCAGGATATGCCATAGTTTGGACTTAAAATACTGCAAAGTTTTCAAACTGAAATGAATAAGCTTTAAATGAATTACAGTACATAGGAGCCCTCTACTGATATTACATCATTCCGTATTTAATGAACCTTAGGACCTTGCGACAAGGGGGTATTTTCTGAAATGAAACCCACATTCTATACTGTATTTACCTCTTGGAAAATGTCAGTTTTAAAATCAACAGTAAATACAAACACAATATTGTGGGAAATTTTATTTCATCCATAAAAGAATAGAGTACAGCACCTAAACTCAGGCCAACCATGTTTCCAAATTAGATTTTCTTTGTTGCCAAATTATGTCAAAATGATAATTTTCTACAAAAAGGTATTATATTTCATTTGATTAAACACTTTTTTACCAGTTGTACCATACAGTATTAGCTATTATTTTCTACATCATGGAAAGGTTTAGATTATTGTGATTAGTATATCGTGTCTATAGTCATGGTAACATACAGTAGTTCAAATTAATGAAGCAATTATTGATTTATTAATGAAAGCTCAAAAATTCTCCATTATTCTAATAATGTGTAAATGAATATTTCAGCACATCATGTGTATTATATATATATATAATTGCTCTATATATATACAATATATAATTGCTCTATTGCTCTACCACTGAGCCTTATAGCTCAGTGGTAGAGCAACCGAACGGTAGTCGGGGTCTCGGGTTCGAACCCGATGAGGGCATATGATTTTTCTCTCACCATCTCACATTCATTATTCAAATGTTCCAGTGAGAACTGCATTCCACACATTTCACACCATCTCTATCTAATTATGTAGCTGCACTCGAGCAGCACTGAGAGAAATTGATGCCTTAGGGAAAATTCGAGGGGTAATACCACTTGGCCTTATAGCTCAGTGGTAGAGCAACCCGAACGGTAGTCGGGGTCTCGGGTTCGAATCGATGAGGGCATATGATTTTTTTTCTCTCACCATCTCACATTCATTATTCAAATGTTCCAGTGGAGAACTGCATTCCCACACATTTCACACCATCTCTATCTAATTATGTAGCTGCACTCGAGCAGCACTGAGAGAAATTGATGCCTTAGGGGAAAATTCGAGGGGTAATACCACTTGGCCTTATAGCTCAGTGGTAGAGCAACCGAACGGTAGTCGGGGTCTCGGTTCGAACCCGATGAGGGCATATGATTTTTTTTCTCTCACCATCTCACATTCATAATTCAAACGTTCCAGTGGAGAACTGCATTCCACACATTTCATACCATCTCTATCTGATTACGTAGCTGCACTCCAGCAGCACAGAGAGAAATTGATGCCTTAGGGAACAATTCGAGGGGGTAAAACCACTTGGCCTATAGCTCAGTGGTAGAGCAACCGAACGGTAGTCGGGGGTCTCGGATTCGAATCTGTCACCATCTCACATTCATTATTCAAACGTTCCAGTGAAGAACTGCATTCCACACATTTCACACCATCTCTATCTAATTATGTAGCTGCACTCGAGCAGCACTGAGAGAAATTGATGCCTTAGGGGAAAATTCGGGGTAATACCACTTGGCCTTATAGCTCAGTGGTAGAGCAACCGAACGGTAGTCGGGGTCTCGGGTTCGAATCGATGAGGGCATATGATTTTCTCTCACCATCTCACATTCATTATTCAAATGTTCCAGTGGAGAACTGCATTCCACACATTTCACACCATCTCTATCTAATTATGTAGCTGCACTCGAGCAGCACTGAGAGAAATTGATGCCTTAGGGGAAAATTCGAGGGGTAATACCACTTGGCCTTATAGCTCAGTGGTAGAGCAACCAACGGTAGTCGGGTCTCGGGTTCGAATCCCGATGAGGGCATATGATTTTCTCTCACCATCTCACATTCATTATTCAAATGTTCCAGTGGAGAACTGCATTCCACACATTTCACACCATCTATATATATATATATATATATATATATATATATATATATATATATATATATATATATATATATATGAACTCTGTAGATTAGAAATATTCTGGCAGTATAAAGATATTTGGATTTGAATTGATGTGTTTTATGACTATAAAATCAATTTAAAAGAAAAATAATTGTGGACTTTATATCTGTATACTACTGTGTCCTTGAACAATGATAAGGAAACTCATAATCACTACCAAATCTGTCTTAAGAAAAACAAGTCTTTGTACTTATTGTCTTTTGTTTTCATAACTAATACTTCCAAATCAGATAGAATTTGTGAAGGACCACTTCTTTGTCAAATTCTTATTGTTACTCACATATTTTGTTGATAGTCTGTTGGAAGTTGTTGTTCCTTAAATGTAATCCTTTCTATCAAAAAAAATTCCTAGTTATATGATAATGATACCGCTGTAATTTCATTGAAGTGTATAGCAATTGTGTAAGGTGTTTGTGGACTCCTGTCACCTAGGCTACAGGCCTGGTTATTTAGATTGTTCAAATCAATTGAATCATGAAGAAAAAAATTGCATCAAAATTGGTTAGAAATGATCCATTTCTTTATCTTTGTGAAATTTCAGGCCTAATTATTTACGAAAATATTTAAGTTTGATATGTCATTTATATATTTACTCATTCTTATAACTGCTAGAGTACAAAATTATGGACGTCAAAGCATTTTGTCCTTCATTATGCAATTTTGTCATGTAACTTTATATAAAAGATAAAAAATTCTCTATATTAACAGTTTTAAATGCGTATTTAAAAATAAGAAGGGAGGGGGGGGGGGGAAACCCTTTGGAGATATATATGAATTTCAAGGTGACACATTACAGAATTCAAAATTGCTTTTCATTCTCAAGGTCAAAGGAAAGGTAGAAAGGTCATTGTTTTTATGTATAGGCTTTCTGATTTAAAATTGTTTATTGAATTCCCTTTAAAATGATACTTATTTCATGAAAACTAAACTTGTACTTTTTGAGTCATGGCTCTTTAAAAATTGATGACCATGCCCATTTTTATGACTTTCAGCCATTTTTAGAGGGCCATAATGTTTGACCATAATGTTTGCTCTAAAACATAGATTAGGGTTAGTTTTAGGATTAGGTTTTAGGATAAGTTAAAGAATTTTTTTTTAGTGTGCAAGTCAATAGAGGTTTTGCCTTAAGGTTGAATCTAGGTATATGTATGTATGAGTGTGTGTGTGTATGTATGTATGTGTATGTATGTATATATGTATGTATGTATGTATGTATGTATGTATGTATGTATGTATGTATGGGTGGGTTTGAAAATGTGTGTCACACAATATACATCACAAAATACTCCAATCTTTTGTGTTCTGGTAGGAAAGCGTATCCCAAATGGTCGCTTGTACCATAAGTTTTAATGGTCACATAATTAGTTCCTTGCTACCTTGATTGCATTATATGAACTTAAAAAATTTGGTTGGAAAACTTACCCATATACTACGATCCCTTTACGGGATAATGGGATTAAAAGGGGTAAGAGGGCTAATTAGAGAGGGTTGTTAAGATGAATAAAAGTTTGATAAAGGTCACTTACCTTCTTCGATTAGATAGTTGTGACCCCTTTTCCAGGCTTTAGAGTGGGTATTCCAGAATCATTGTGAGCTTCACTCGGTGGGCGGGCATGTTGGCTTGTTTGTAGTGAGTTTGTGTAGTAGTACTACAGTGCTGTTTGCGTGAATATTTTTACACAGAGTGAAGTGTCAGAAATAAGGGTTTGTTTATGCCAGGCCAAATATTGTGCATGCGCCTTAGTACGAGGGATATGAAATTGAAACTGCTGTTGCCCATCCATTGGAGGGTCAGGGGCGACGTAATGGGACGAGAGCCACGCCTGTCCGCGTGGAGCATGATTGCAGGCAATTGGTTGCTGGAAGTTGTTGGGGCGGAAAATATGGGAGATAGATGGGGGTAACCCTATCTTTTTTTCTAATACTAGAGGGTGGGGCAGGAAATGTCAAGTATGGGCAGAAAGGTTTAAAAACTGTAGAGATCGCGCCATGTCCAGGAATTACAGGATGCGGGAATGCTTAGTCGAAAAAGTTACATTGGCTTAATATATGAAAGACAACGGTGAAATGTAGCCACGCACTCCACTTGTATGAATTAGTTGGGGAGTGACATGTGAAGAAATATGTAGATCCCACAATATTCATATGCCCACTTATCCCGCAATAGGTCTTTGCCAGCTCAAGGCAGCAGACACCTCAAATTAAATGCTGAATATATAAAGAAATGATAGATTGAATAATATTGTTGACTTTTTTTGTGGGCCTTTATGTGTTTCTGTCACGTGACAATTGTGCATCTTTTAATATTTTTGAATTCTGTAAATCATGAAAATAAGAAAATGTTTTTGGCAGGTCAACTGTCTTCACGTTAAAATTGGACATCTTTTAAGGTGTGAAACATTCTTGATTATTTTAGTTAGGTGAAATTGTTATAAACATCTCAGTTTTTAGAGGATATTTGGCTACAAATCAGTCTCATTAGATACCAGAAGAAAATTTCAAAAAGTGAAATAATTGATTTGTCATTCCAGCACAGATATTGTGCACAGTTTTGAAATTGGTTCTTCAAGACATAGATTGTAATTTCTGCATATTTGTGAATTTTGGAAATCTTAAAGGCAAGATATCGTGTTCACATGGGCAGTAATATACAATAAAAGTCAGCGTTCCTGATTGGTCTTACACAAATAACGACAACCAATCAATACCCACCGCGGAAGTGACAATACACACTGTACATACACACACACACACAATGCATACAGTAAGTACTTAATTAGAAACAATCCACATCCGTATGTAGCATTAAGGTATGACTATTACAATTTTATGAATATAGCTGAGACTAGATTGTCTCTTTAAACTAGAGAAATTGGCTTTTTTTTTTTTTTCGACAGGTGTTGCTGTCACGTGACAATTGGGCATCTTTAAATTTGTTTAAAATTTCTAAAATCTTAAGAAAAAACCCAATCAATTTTGGGGCCAGGTCTTTACATGTATGTGTTGCCATCGTCATGTGATAATTATGCATCTTTCAAAGATTTCCGAAAATACTTGCATATTTTGAATTTTTCAAAAAAGTTTGGCGGGATTCACAACATTGAGGCAAGAAATTTATAATATATGAAAATTTTGAAAATTGTCATTATATCATACTGTGAAAATTGTCGGATGGAGAAAAAATGTCTTTGTCCTTGAAAAATTTAATATTTCGCTTGTTCTGTATTAAGTACAGATCACGTGATATTTGCACAATTTTTGAAATTTGTGAAAGATTCATGTTCTAAACAGATATTTAAGGATACAGCAAGTTAGGGGCTAACGCAGCCCCCTCCTTCACACCACTCCCCCGCATCTGTTTTAAAGTAAAATAATAGAAGAAACAATCTGATTTTTTGCTAAAATGTGGCCCAAATTGTAAAGCTGAAGCTTGAAGTTTTAAAGCCTAACATGGATTTGTAAGCCTACCTAACTCTAACTTTTCCAAAATTAACTCTCATTTTTAAAGCCCAAGATTAATATTTTTAATACTAATTTTGAAGACCTAACCATGAAACTTTTAACCCTAACATGGAATATTAGGCCTTACACCGATTTTTTAACCCTAACGCAAAATGTTTAAGACATAACTGTGAAATTTAAAACCCTATTGATCATTGTTAGGCCAAAGACTGATTTCTTTTAACCCTAACGCAGATTTTTAAGACATAACCAAGAATTTTCAAACCCTAACGTGCATATTTAGTCAAACTTCAGTTTTCTTAGCCCTGACACATAATTTTGTAATCCTACAGTATATATTAATGAAAGATACAACATATTAAGCGACATTCTTGTAAGCAAAGGGGAGTGTTGTGTGTATGTATTGGGTGTGTGTGTATGTATGTATACATGTATATATACATGTATATATATAATATATATATATATATATATATATATATATATATATATATATAAATATATATATATATATATGTACATACCACTGAAGAAGGAAATAGGAGTTTTCTTTAAATATTTGGTTTTTAAAAATAATCTGTTGGCTAGAGACATTGTCATTTTTTCCTATTTTGTTTTATATATATATATATATATATATACCATTAAATTATTCAGTTGATGACATTACAAATTTGAATAAATATTCTTGTGCACATGATTCGGCATGAAGATTTATGATGCTGTAAATAGTTCATTTGAAATACATTTAAGGTTTCTAGCTCAGATTTTTTGTCTTTTTGTCAATTCTTTGTTGCCAGGTCTTGATGGTCCTTCAAGGTAAACCTTTAGGAGATACTTTTTGGTGGCCATGCGGTAGATATTTAGAAAAGTATTTTCTTATTTGGGGTATTGTTTAAAGGTGTAGAGACAGACAAGGGCACCATTAGATCAAGTGTATTAAAAGTGTATGAATTTTGAATTGCAGGAAACCACCAAATTAGGTGAAATAGGGACCATTTTATTGTTATTTTAAACTTTATTTCTTGATATGCATTTTGATGCAAAGTTTGATATATGAAAAGAAGCCTTTCTTATGTTAACTCCAAATTCTTTGAAGTAGATCAGTTCATTCTGACAGTTTTTGGATAGGTATCATACCCTCAACTTCGAAGTGTAAAAGATATTCCAATCAATAGAAGTGAGTGAAATTTAGAAAATAATTTAAAAATTATATAGATTTGAGCCATTTCTCTAATCATTGCATACAATGAAAATTGGACCAGCCATAATTTTAAAAGTTAATTGTTGTATTTTTAAAATTTAAAGACTTGTTTTCTAATAATTTAATGCTCATTTAAAAATAATAATAATTGTGACTGCAATAGGTAAATGGATGTTATGTCAAGGGAGTGGTGTAGGTGAAGCTTGACAAGTTGAATTTACAACAAACACTGCAAACTATTTCTTTTAATTGAGTGAAGATTGCAAATATGGTGTAAATATTTTAAAGGTGTTAAAAATTAAGGTAAAAATCATACCTTAAAATTTATTATACACAATCTTTTTCAGCTGTCGATGGACCTTTAAAGTCCTCTTATAATCATTCAATTGTGATGTTTTGTTTTGATAAAAGGCTATTTTTGAAAATCAGACACTTAGTCTACTATACATATATTGTAATGTAAATACCTCAAATATTAATCCATGCACCTGACTTCTATGTCAAATGTATCAATTTCTGCAATTAGTTTGAAATATGTTTGCTCTGAGGTGTAATTTGCCCCAAGTGGTGAAATAAGACCCACATTAAACACTTTTTTTTGTAATATAGTATTTTCTAGTATCTTAGAGACCATTTCCAACATTTCAAAAGAGATTTGTTTGTTTTACTTTGGTAATGAAAATTACTTTTTAAAATTGCTGACATTCTATTCACTTGATTAAGAAAAGTTTTAACATTATTTCTAAACATGTTTTGTCATGTTGGTCCTCTCCATGATGAGGTGTCTTTTCCTGTTTATATACCTTTAAGGAAAATAGATGGGTGACCTATAAAAGAAAAAAATGTCAATATAAAATAAAATAGGCCACAGCTGGAGCTGTGCTGCAGTGCACCCAGTAACCTACATTTTGAGTAGTCTTTAAAGCTTTCCAGAGTTCACCATTTTTGACTGATTTAAGAATTGAAGTGAAAGCACAGCATTGGTGTTACAAATGTGTAAGTTATCTTGACTGCAAAATCTTGGGCTTTCTCCAGGAACCCCCAAGATATATATATATATTTTTCATAGGAGACCCAAAGGGCTTTAGTTGTCTTCGTTGTGCAACTACATCACACACTAGCCTTACCTATGATTTGAACATCATTTGTAATTTTAAAATACTTGTGATGGTTTATCTGATTTTGATTGGGTGAATAGTGGGCCACTTCAATTGGATGGATAGTGGGCCATTCAATTGGATGGATAGTGGGCCACTTCAATTGGATGGATAGTGGGCCACTTCAATTGGATGGATAGTGGGCCACTTTAATTGGATGGATAGTGGGCCACTTCAATTGGATGGATAGTGGGCCACTTCAATTGGATGGATAGTGGGCCACTTTAATTGGATGGATAGTGGGCCACTTCAATTGGATGGATAGTGGGCCATTTCAATTGGATGGGCCACCTCATTGGGATGGATAGTGGGCCACTTTAATTGGATGGGTAGTGAGCCACTTCAATTGGATGGACAGTGGGCCACTTTAATTGGATGGACAGTGGGCCACTTCAATTGGATGGATAGTGGGCCATTTCAATTGGATGGGCCACCTCATTTGGATGGATAGTGGGCCACTTCAATTGCATGGATAGTGGGCCACCTCATTTGGATGGATAGTGGGCCACTTCAATGAATTTTAATATATTATAACAGTTTAGCTCAAACTGCCTTAACCCTTAAATGCCCAGGCATGGGCCATAATTGGATTTGGTTTGGAGTGGCCACTTCAATTGGATGGACAGTGGGCCATATTTAACATGGATGGATTTTTGGCCACTTCAATTTGATGGATAGTGAATTTTTAATTGTTTCAATTAAGGCCAAACATTTTAATTGTCATTTTTTTTCCAAAAATTAAGCCCAAAATTGATTTTTTTTTCTCTCAAAATAATTTAGGATATCCTTAAAAGAACTTTTTTTTGTCTATATAATCATTCAGACAAATCATATTCAAAATGTAATCAAATTTTATTCATACTAATTGTTAATTAAAAATCTGGCCTTTTTGAAACAAAAACTTTCAAAAAATCGTTCAAACGATGATAAGATTTAGAATGAAATCATCTTGGTCTCACTAGTCCTTAAATTTTTCATTACATGCATAGTTCCTATAACAACATTGTGGCCAACCAACCTTTGATATAAGGAGATTGGGTAAGGTATCCTTACAAAACTTGATAAAATAACACCTTATGGGCAAAGTACTGTATGTTATTCAATGCAGACTGATAGAGCCCAAAGCAGAAAGTGGATAGTACAATACTTAAGACAACTTTCAAATGTATTTCCTGTCTGTGCTGTATGTTGCAGGTCTTGTAATCCATGCAATAGTTTATTGGGTTAGTTTGCAAAATGTTCCATGGTATGTGCTAAAAAGCTGAAGGTTATTTACACAATGTATGGGATGAGGGAGGTAGGTCAAATTTTTCCAAACTCTGAAAAACATTTTGGCTAATTGGATCAATGTTTTGAGACAAAAAGTGTAAACAAAAAAGTCATTAAATTTTACAGAAAAACTATCTTTGCTCACCTCACAATACATAAATATGGAAATTATAACAAGAGTCTATGATGTCATGTGATGTCAGTCATTTCTAAGAAATGTTTGATTATGAAAGCTTTAAAATTCAACATCTTGAAAATGTGATGTATTTGAATTTTTGATGATTTAGATTTAACTAATGTTGATTACCATACATGAGTCTGAAGTCATGAACAAATAAGAGCAATGAAAGACTTCTCTTTCCATGAAATATAATTTATTCATTACTTCTAAAATGGTAAATGAGTCAAGGTTATATGGATAGGTAGGGATGAAAAAGCATTACATTATGAGCAGAACAGTCATCGAATGATTACAATAGCTCTTTGTTTTAAGTTATGACAAATCAAAGTTTGTAATATTTTTCAGCATGTGCAAAAGTGATGATGTATGAAGAGGAATACAGCTAATCATCTTTCATCTAATTCATCTTTCCCAAATATGAACAGTGCTCAGATTGTGTTCTACTGAGATAATCAAACAGACCTCTGTGGTGTAGTGGTTAGTGCTTTGTCCTCTCACCTGCATGTCCCTGGCTCGAATACCGGTGGGTCTGCCACCAGTGAATTCATAACTGGCAATCAAAGGCCGTTGCCGTCTTGATATAATGTCCAGCACTGGATGCTTTTGGGATGTTAAGCCTTGCTATGTCATGCTATGCTACTGCTAGATATGGGTCAAGTTTGTAATAATATTCAGTTTTCTATTCACTAAAGGCAACTTCTCCTATTCAAAATTTTTTGGGAGGGACTAAAAAACAGTCAATTAGTATAAGCAATTTTTTAAATGTCCCATTCTTAGGTCACAAAATATTGTGCAATTTATGCTAATCAGATATCTAAGCTTTAAAATGCTGTAAAATGGACAATTTGTAACTAATTTTGATGTGACTTTTTGCTGTTTGGATGGTTTTTGCATATTTAAACAGTTGTATGGAGTTGAAGCGTGGACACTATACAGCAAACAAGAGAGAAAACTCAACTCTTTCATGATGCGACACCTCAGAATAATAATGAAGGTGAAATGGTGGCAGAAAGTGACATATGTGTCGGTACTGAAGTAAGCAGGACTCCCAAGCATGGGGCAGGTACTGATTCAATGGAATTTACGTTGGGCAGGTCATGTTTAGAGGATGGACTTGCAATGACTGCCGCGCCAGATATTGTTCTCTCAACTGTCATCTGGGACCCCAATCGAGGGAGGCCGCGGCTGCGTTTCAAGGATACTTTGAAGCGGAATTGAAGCACCGAAACATTGATCAAAAGGATTGGGTATCTATTTTAAACAATAGATCAACCTGGAGACGGCTATGTGCTCCTATAAATACTGAGGATGATAACGACCTTGAAGGACAGTTTTCGTCGAGATTCGACTGACTGCATGATGATAAAGTGTTTAGCTCATCTTGTTGCTACTGTACATGCACCTGTCCATATACAGTTAAAAAAATTGTCTAACCTGTACACTGTAGAGTCATCAAGTTTCTGTATTGAAAAGAATTTACTGACCTGGTTTGATGTAGAAAATTGTAGAAGTGGGTGTGTAGATAATATATGTAAATGTAGAGTGTGGGCCAAACACCACATCATTCATAGCATTAGCTAAGTAATGCTAGTGATTGATGCTGCCTTTAGGCCACTTTTCTCAGAAAACTTGAGAAAGTAAAGGCCAAAGTGTTATTTTCATGCAAATGTTACATTCTAGTTTTCAGCTTTGAACTGATTTTGAGTTCTATGAGGTTTATGGACAGGTAAAGGCAACATTAGCTGAATTGTGAAAATAACAGATTTGTCCAGCAAAATGTGTTCAAAATTGTCCATTTTATATCTGTTTGATACGCAAATGTTTTATGTATGGATTGTCAAATCTCTCTTTTTCTTATGTTAGTCCTTTCATATCCCCTGGCCAACGAAGTGGATATAGAATATTACCATTCCTCTGTTCATCTCTGTCTGTCTGTCCACTCATCCATTGAAAATAGAGGGGGGGGAAGTAAGTCTTTCATAGAGTAAGGGGTTGGGAACGATGAGGTTGTAGAGCATGAAAAGGGGAGTGGGGAATTTGAAGTCTCATAGGGGTTGGGAATAATGAGGCTGTGGAGCATGAAAAATGGAAGATGCACAGAATTGCATGGTGATACAGTAGATGGAATCAAGTTGAAGTGCATGGAACAGGTCAAGATTGAAAAGTGAGCGAGAGGTGGAGGGTTAATGGTTTTTAGTGCAAGGCATGTTAACAGTAGTGAGGGGATATGTATCGTTTTTGTAATGTCTTCTTAAATCATGTACCACAATTGCCTCAAGGAGAATTGATTTTTTGACAAAGACATTCACTATCTCAAACTATAATTAAAGAAGAGAAAAATAATGTCTTTCCAGTCATACTGTACATTTCAAATTTTGCATAAGTTGAAAAATGTTCATACTTTGATCTGCCAGAACTTCGAGAACTAAATACATTATTCTTTTTTTCTTCTTCTAAATTATATATTATTGTGTCCCTTTTCTTTTAACTTATCTATTATCCACAGGCAGGAGTGGGGTGGTATATCTTGGGTTGGGTGGAATGGTTAGGGTAGGGGTCAGTGTTTGGATTCTTCTTTTCTCTCCTTCGTATTTTCTTTTCTCTCTATTGTTGTATAGAGACATGCATGTACAGTGCTAGCGGGAATGAATGTGTCATTTACATTACCTTGGAATGCACTTGACAGGATTAGGTGGTAATGTTAAGTCGATTCCTGCATTCCCTATTGTGTGGCAGAAAATAATCCCTTAAATCAATAAACTCTGTTAAGCTAGTTTGCTGGTCAAGAGAGTGTTAAACACATAACTAGACAGTTATGTTGTGGTTACCTAATCCTTCCAACTAGTTCCACTGACAACAACGTAAGCCTGTAGTAATACACAATAGTCAATAGCGTAGTGCTACTCATTGAGACTTCTGTTCACAAATGGCAATTTTTTGATTATGGTCGTCAGTATAACATCGTAATTAACCCTTAATTCATATCCCAATATTCTTTTTTTGTTTTCCGCAGGTACGTTTCAAGATGAGTATAGCTTGGTCAAATTCATAACGTTTTTGTTTTGTTTTCAATATGCATGATCTTTTAAGAATACATATTTTTGTTGCCCACTTATTGCATGTATAAGACAGGTTGTTTGATGGAAAAACAAAAAAGGTTTAACACTTTTTACTGCTTTTACTAAAATGTCAAGATAAATAAATAAATACAAAAACCTCAGCAAGTTTTATTTCATACATGTATTTCTTTCTTCCATTTGCACTTTATGAATTACTGGATTTTCCTAACAAGTTGTCATTCTAAAATGACAGCTAATTATAAACTTCCATTTGTTTGCATTGTAACTGGTTTTGTCCGCCGTTAAATAACATTATTTTCTTCTAACAAATATGTTTAGTTAAATTATTGTTTTTGGTTCCCTACTAACACGTTTCTTGAAGCGTAAACATTTATTTTTAATGGAAACAACTTGAACATGTCACCCCCTCCCCCCCCCTCCAGCGGCCCCACCCCGTCTCATCACAATATCTCTGTATCCACTCTCTCCCGATTTAATTATGTAGACCTACGTGCATGCAGTTCAATGTAATTTACAAATGACTTCAAAACAAGTATGAATGCAAAAATCATCGTAAAAAGCAATCAAAATATGACTTCTGCAGAAGAGTAATTGAAATTTAAAAAAAAAATGAAGAAGAGTTCAATAAGAAATCAATCTCTTTGAATTGAGTCAAAAGCATATTGCAAATAATATATTAAAATATCAAATAGCTATGATATAAGCTACTGGTCTACACAAAATTCGCACCAGGGATCCCCATCGGAATATCGGGCACTGATGTTTTAACTGCAAATGGAAAAGTAGTACCGGCTCTCGCTCTGCGGGCTGAACTTTAAATTAACCGGCTTGCAAGTAACTGAAAACTAAATGCAATCGTATCCATGGTTGTTTTAATTGTCAGTTGAGGGTAATATAGATTACCAAACATTAAATCCCGGTGTTCTGATAAAGTTATCAATTTCATATTAAGTTATTTTTGACAGAAAAAGTACAGTTTAAGTCATAACTTAAAAATGGTGCGCACAGCCCCGTGTTTTCCATGTAGTAGTCCCACTACGAAAAAGTTTCATGCTCAAAATTGTTGGCAGTAACCTGCTGGATCTGGAAGTTCCACATTTTGAGTATTGAATTACAAGTCCCTGGGAAGGGGATGACAACTGGTCCGGATTGTTAAAGTTATGATAAGAGGCCTAGGGTGATGGTGAATTTGACCATACGACACGGTGGGAAATTAAAATGAATTAATAGTGACATCTGAGTATTAAAAGAAATGTTCTTGTAACAAAAGTTATAAGCCTTTTTGTATAAAATATAACGTGTGACTCAATTGGTTATGGGAACCGTTCTGGATCAATTGTTGAGGTTACGGGCTGGTGACAAGCAATTTAATAATACCACGTGATGAAAAATCTAATTTTGAAAACATTTCCAAATGTCGAGAAGTTAGCAATAAAACACTGGGCTACTCGTCCCCCGCCCCCGCCCCTCCCCCTCTCCCACCCCACAAAACTTGGTGAAAATAAATGTGATCGTTTATTTAACAGGTTAAAAGAATGCTTACCCCCACCCCCATCCTACCCCACCCCCCACACATAAACACACACTTACGCCCGTGCGCCACCACTGGTCCCCTTCAAAAGTATTGTTAAGCCCATTGTCGACCCTGCTTTTGTAGAAATTCTTTTAAAAAATAGGTCAATCTTACGAGATTGTTACATTTTCTAGAATCTAGGCACACCGCTTACATCCAGCTTCAATTTCCATGGTAACCATCCACGTTTAGTAGAAGCAGGGAGTATAAGCAAGTGACCTGTGCTGTACTGTGCCCTGGGCATTTCTTAAACATCTGGAAATAATTATCGCCGAAGGCTTGTTGCGCAATTCCATGCAACCTTTTGAAATTTGCCACGTGCAAGAAAGTAATAGTATTCCATCGTAACACAAAGTTACGGCGTGGTTATAAGGAATCGTGTGTAGTGCCAATTGTCTTTCAAGCCCCCCCAGTCAAAAAGAATACATTAAGAATACATTTTATCAAAAGTCAAGAGCAAAAGAAAGTCGGTAACTGTATGTATTTTTTTTCCTTTTTGCAGAAACATTCAAAATAAATTGTAAGGAAAGGGGTCGGTATACAGGGATATTTTTCGGAACACCGAGGGACTTATTTACATCAACGCCCAACGATACATTGTGATAAGTTGCCCAAGGTTCTTGTACGTACGAGAAAAGTTTGTCTCAACAAGAGTAAATGTGACCATAAAATGAAAATGGGTGTGACCAAGGAAACTGAACATGCGCGTTTACAAGCCCGGGGGAGATGGAAAATTTCACCATGCCCAACATGTCAAACGAATAATACACACATTGTTTTAACATGGGTTTTGGATAGCTATGGACGTGGGCTTTGGGACCTGGTTGTTAAGTTATGTACATGTATAGTAGGCCTTCAGTTACGTTGCGACAGAGTAGGGAAATGGAAAGTCTACAGGTTACTACGATAACTCTTTTAATTTTTAAAGCCCGATTATAAAGTGATATTTATGTGGAATACACATTAGAAGAAGTCAAATATATGAGGATTTGGAAGGCATTGAGTGGGTAAATTTGAATTAATGATGATTTCTTCGGGGATTTCTTATTAATTTACGTTTAGCATATGCTTGATTGTAAATGCTGGATGAGCTGGTAATGGTATAAGAAAAAAGCGTAGCGAATGTTTTTTTTTTCTTCTTTATTTTTCAAATGAAAAAAGAACACTTGAGGGAATATTTTCCTCTCTTTTTCTTTGTTTATCATGGACTCATGAACCTGTGGAAAAAGATATTGATTGCATGTAGATATACAAAAGAAATGAAGTTCACACACACAATACGGGCTAGGGGTCTACGAGGCCGAGTCTTAAACCTATTGAGATTTCGGAACTGACAAAGGGCCTTAGTCTTTAATCCCTTTTAAACATCCTTGTAAATCTTTTGTGTGCGTGAAGCCACAGCAAACCTCGGGGATTAAACGCAATTACAAAAGAATTGATCTCATTGTCCCCGCGAACATTAAACGGATTTTTCTGGTTCGTAACCACGGATAAACTGTACTTAAAGTGGACAACTTAAGCTGGTTTATTGATCGCGATTTCCCCGCATTCTTAACAATAGTTAATCCGATCGCGGTTGTACTCCATGGACGGCGTGAACCATGTGAAACGTGGGAATGCATGACACATTCGTTCTCGCTAGCACTGTATACAGTTATAGTAAATTTAGTATTATTATCCAGATATTGAAGAGAGAGTGCTCTACTCGTTAAGCCGTTAAGGTTTTTTAGAGCACTGCCTTCCACAACTTTTGTATTGTTATTATATGTATTTTCCTATTTATAAGTTATGAATGTTGTGATGAAACATAAATAAATGAAATGAAAAATGATATTTTCAAAATACTTTTCTATTAAGAAATTAGATAATTATTCTTAATATAGGTAAAAAAGCAAAAGAAAAAAGGTATCACTAAAAGCTTGCTAGGAATTTATATTTATATATATCTGAGCTTTAAAACAGACCGGTAAACTTATGCTGGTTTAGAGCTTGGGGAAGAAGGGTTTTAAAAAGAAGAATGAGCCCACCTTTGTTGGTCAATTTGTGTAGTTCCTTTCAAATTGGGTGTCAACATTGGACGTCCATACACAATGTAGAAATGTTCAGTTTTTTCTCCTTTTACTATAAGCTCATGCAATGTTACATTCAACATGAAAAATGTGTACCTCAAATAACTTCGTAGAGCTGAAATAATACTGTAGCTGACATTTTTCATCATATCCCCCTATGTACACTACTATTAATATGTATTTTAAAGCATCGTGAGAGGGAAATAGGAGCCAAGAGCTGTGCTTCTGGTTTTTCATGTGTGAATGTGTGTAACATTTGTAGCATAAATGAAATGTTATATGAACCCAGAGGAAATCCTACTACCATCACAGCGATGGTTTCCATAAGATTACATCAACTTTATCTTTGTTCAGTTAGCAGTCATTCAACCAAGCTGCGTTAAGATGTACCTGCAACTTTATGAACTACTGTTTATGCCATCGATTTCCACCCATATAGACCAGGGATGCCAGTCTTTTGGCTTTTTTGCAATTTTCAGGCATAGGCCTAGGCTAAATCTGCTTTGGTTTAACACCTGTTTTACAAGCTGTAAAAGTGACCCAGAAATTCACAGACAAAAAGCTTTGATTGTTTGTTTTTTCCACCACAAATAAATGCAAAGTTTACCTGATGAGTTAAATAGATAGCGCAAAAAAAAAAAAAAAAAAGGTGAAATAAACGAACAAAAATATTTCAAAATGCTTAGATTTCAGCATGGTTCGCAAGGGTCACCGCCATTTACCAGAGGATTGTATCAAATACAGTACAGTTTGGAATAGACCTAATCCACCAAACGCAAAATGACGTCATTTGGCGGCAATTTTGTAAACAAAACAAATTTTGGTAGGCAAAGCGCAGCGCAAACAACCAAACCATACAATGCAGCGTGTCAACAGAAAACGTAAACAAATAAGTTAACGTTAGATTCTCTGTGATTGATCCAAGGCAAATTTTGCCTCTAAAATGCTTTTTGACTTATCGAAAACCGTACACATTTCACTCTAAAGGAACTGTTATTTTATTTTGGAAGCCTAATTTGGCATCAAAACCACAATTTTAAAATAAATTCTTACAAGATTATAGGCCTAACTTAAGTATGTTAGTGAACTTTTGCCTAGTGATGTTAGGGCTAACGTTAGAACCGATATTCGATAAAGCCAAACTTCTTACTCTAATTGTTAAAAGTTACATGTCTAGCTTAAGTAGGCTTAATCATTTTGGCTAAAAAAAAGAAGATTTTTTTTTTTTTAAAGAACAACTCAGTGTAGATTTCGTTCATTTCGACTAAATTTCTCTTCAATGTGCCTAAGTTAATAACAAGCCTAACATAGGCCTAACATTAGGCCTATACATTATTCAATTTGTGCATGGCATAAGATCCAACACAAATGTAATAGGCTACCAATTACTAACAAATACTAGGCAAGAAATTAGAATATAACTTAGATAGGGCAGAGGTATTTAGGTCTCGAAGTTAGAAAAATATATACCTTAATAAGTTAAAAGGTCTTGGTCACTGCATAATTTGAGTATGAACTTTCTTGCTACAAATTACAATTCAATTCAAGCTTGACCCAGTGATTAAATTAAACAACACAATGCAAATATGGTACTGCATTATTGGCCCTTTAGTTAAGTTATAAACCGTAGCTTATTCTAATTTAAGCATTGTTTTTTTTGCATAATACCCACTCATTTTATAAGTACTTCTAGGCCTATCTCATTAACATATGTTTATGTACCTAGCCCACTGTATTACTTTTTAACTCTAAAAATTAGGACTGTCGACTGACCTTTGTAAGTTGTAACACTACATGTAGCCTTCCATCTGACAAGCAGTATTGAAATGCTCATATTTAACTTTTTATTGACCGACCACATTTGGGATGCAATGAAATTATGTTTGAACTGAGCTTGATGATCCTTTCATATATAGATCATTGGTAATTAATATTCTGTTTAAGTCAAGTTTAGGACAAGTTAGTCAAAATAGGCCCATGATGTACAAATATTGGCAATGGGTGTGAAAAAGGTCAGTCTTATTAGGAATAAGACCAGTAGTTTTTGCCAACTACATTCGAAACAACGTTACAATTTTCTGCCAGGATTGAGAATTGTGGGCTCATTTTATTCCTAAAAACTAAAAACAAAATAGCGGTTGCTTAAGTTATATATCATATGTGATGAAAACACTTTCGAGTATTTCTTCGAGTGAATATAAAGAGGGATGGCAGGCCTGTGAAAGTCTCAAATTGGCCATGGAAATTTTAAATAGGCCTACATTAATTTTACTTGATTAGAAAAAGTGTTCACACGACTCTTTGTAAAAGTTATTCAAAAAAATTTGGATTTTCTCATTTGATAATATTCCATGGAGATAGAGCTTTACATGCATGCAGATACATAATGAGCATATTAATATATCTATATTTGGCTTCTTAAATAGATAATAATTTTCCTGAAAGTGTTTGACATTTTTGATGAAAATTTGGTCTTCAAGCATTCACAAAGTTCACCTATTTAGTGAACTACTAGTGTAGGCAAAAGAATAGTATGCATAGATGCAATGTTTATATGTTTTAATACACATTTCATACACTTTATTTTAACACACAAAAGTGTATGTACACATCTAAACTATCAAGTTGCATAACAGGTTTATGGCCTAATACAAGCATTAAAAAAAATCACCTTTGGATGATCATGCTAATAGTCTGAGAATATGATGTGATGAATAGACCATGTCTGTTTTTTTATTGTCTTTTTTTATTCATATCACTCATCATTTAGCTGAAAGCTGCTTAAGGTGTAGTCAGATAACATCTGACTAGTATACTGTACGCTATAGCCACTACATAGCTGCTATATGCAAGTATTGCCTTGCAAGTAGTGCTTACTGAGTGAGGTTTTATCTCACTAGTTAAGGTGAGGCCTTGTTAATATATATAATAGCAAATATAAAATCAAACATCAGTAAAATATTGGCAATAAGCTAAATACAGCAAAAGTAACAAACCATTAATAGAATTGTATGATAAAATCTGAGACATCTAAAGATGATGTCCACTCTCCAAGTTTTGATGATAATACTGTGTGTCTATAATATGAACATACAGTACTTCATTTCAATCTTATCTCCTCATGAAGCTTGATGTTTAATGTACTTTCGGTGGTAAAATGGAATAAAAACAAAAAATGTATGAACTTTGTGAATACATCAGCAGGTATTTGCAGTCATTCAAATGATCAATTTTGCATTTTGTCACAGTGCCTTCAAAACCATTCTCTTCATGTAGCCTAGCATGAATATCAAACCTTTTAAAAGGTACACAAATTCTTGGTATTTATATCTACAATTTATTGCAATCCTATAGAGGTACAGTATGATCTTATATTGTTCAAAATAGTGTAAAAAGAACCTTAATTCAGTGGCCCATGTTTATTTGATAAAACCTAAACCACACTAAACCAAAAAGTAACTTATATATAAATCCCAGATCAAATCCATATAGTTAACATTAGATTTAATATAAATCACATGCATAACCAGATAAAGACATGAAATTTATTTGTATATAATAAAATGAACATTTAATCACGTTGATATATACATGTACCTTAACTAACATTACTCAGTGATGCTTTCTTTAATTTTGGATGGCCTAACTTCAGTGGGTTTATGGATCAAATTAGTTGGTAGGCCTTACCTTACTGGCTGAAAACGTAAATCATATGTGCATGTTTTTTTTACCAATTTTGGTTCTACTCTGATTCATGACTTAGGCCTATATCTTTTTAGTTTGACAAAATTTGAAGAAAGTGTTGATTTAGGCCTAATACTTAGATTACAATCGCCGAAAGAGTTTTCCCAGCGATTAATAACTGATCTATCGAATCCGTATTTTCATGCGTGAATGCAATAATACTGCAACTGACCTTAATTGCTTAAAACCTTGTGCAAAGTTCAAGTTGGAACTTTGTTTACTTGCCAAACAACAAATATTCAGTTAAAATCACAACCAACCGTGTGGATTACTCCCCACTACTATTCTGAGTAGAAATTATTGACTAAATTCAAGCGTTTTGTGCAAAATTGATGATCAAATTGGTCATTGATTTACCGTTAAGCAATAGAGCACAATATGTGTAGGGGTGGGTTAGAATATTTTTTCTACGGTATAGCTGGTTCAGGGTGGCGCACTTTGGAATCTTTTACGGCATGGTCATAAATGTTGAAAACATATCAAATTGCTTGCAAGGCATAACAAAATTATATGCTGATATGTTATTTCTGCATCTGTTTAAAGCAATTTCCAACCATGGATCATTATTTTTTAAGCCTTACTGGTAATTTGAAGATTTATAATAAAGCCCCTACTCAAGTTTTAATTTATTTTTTAAACACTTCCCGAGGTTCAATTTTTTTCTTTCTACGGGATGTATTAAACGAAAATGCACACCCCTAATGCTGACATGTGTACTGGTATTTTTCAGGCTCTGGAAGCAAACCCCACTGGCATCTCATATGGACAAATGACCAAATAAATATTAGCATGGGGTGAAAACATAAATTCCATCTTGTTCTGTATTTCCAGGTAGTGATAAAACAAGCAACATCAAAAGAACTATCATAGGCCATCAACTACATGGGATTATTCCTTCAGCAGTTCATTGTAGGTCACGACCTACTTAAAAGTTCTCATCAAATGATACTACTCTTAAAATGACAAATGTCAAGAGAGTCATTAAACTACTCTCACAGCATAAAACCTTTTCAAAGGTATTCATGACATCATGACATTTAAAAAAGAATGTTGTGTGATTTTTATGTTAGATGAACATCTGGTATTTTTCCACATTTGAACCAACAAAAAAAGGTCTTTGCAACATTCCACTAGATTCTGCAGTTTGCAGAGTGTAATTATAAAATATAGGAGACTTAACTACTTAAATTTAGTCAGGTAAACAAAAACAGAATTCTAACCAGTGGGCAAATTCAGGGGTGCTTGCATAATCCTCCATGTCAACATTTTTTGAAATCTTTTCGGGCTCAGGGGCTTAAAAATTGTTGAAAATTGTTGGCTTTTAATTTGTTTACATCAGAAAGAAGAGGATACTGACTAAAGTTTTGGAATTTAATTGAATTACAAAATGTATTTCTAGCAATTCCTTCAGTATTTCCTCTGGGTGGCAAGTTATGTTTATGTTTGTATTACCTCTCCCCATTGCAATCATTTGTTCCGTACAATTTCTTTAAATAGCATAATGATACATTTGACATTTTTTTCCTTGTATGGATGAAATTTGTTTTCCACTACACTTCTTTTCCTCACTTGCCAAAACCTGAAATGTTGAGTATCACTGGATGTCATCTTATCATAGTAATACATGAAGCCAAAGAAGAGGGTAGGGTGGGCATTTAATTTTTTTTTGTTTATGTTTATTTATAGTGCTTTTAAGATATTTGTCTGACAAACAATGAACAATTTTGACCATGTACCCTTTCCTAGTTTCATATATTACTGCTTCATCATCAAAACCACCCACATCTTGTTACCACCACCCCTTGTTAATTTGATTAAATACACCATTGGGAAAAGTCTCAAGAGGGGTCCCAAGAATATGGTTGAAAATGCAGCAGTTTAAAATCTGTAATCAATTTAGAAGAAACCTTGATTTTACGGCTTGGGAAAGTATTGATATTTACTGCATTAACTGTGGGAACCTACAGTTACTGTATTTGTATATCACTTACACTCTCTCTCTCTAGGTGCCAAGTCTGGAACAGACATTGGCGATCATAGCCCTCCAGTCACTTCTGTTTAGCTGCCGAGTCTGGAACAGACATTGGCGATCATGGCCCTTCAGTCACTTCTGTTTAGGTGCCAAGTCTGGAACAGACATTGGCGATCATGGCCCTCCAGTCACTTCTGTTTAGGTGCCGAGTCTGGAACAGACATTGGCGATCATGGCCCTCCAGTCACTTCTGTTTAGGTGCCGAGTCTGGAACAGACATTGGCGATCATGGCCCTCCAGTCACTTCTGTTTAGAGCTAAGTGCATGAACTTACTGTCACTTAGGCTGTTGTTGGTTGCCCAGTTGCTTAAGCTTTGGACATTTAATTCGCTGCCTTCCTCTGCTGCTTTTGCCCTCAATTTTCCCACATACTGCAAGCTGTTCCAACCCACCCTCCCGATAAACATGCCCGAAAAATTATATCTGTTTCCTTCTGATGGCATTGAAGGGACCTGTCAGGACATCATCATTTGTTTTTCTTTCTGTCCAAGATATTTTCAACATTCTCCTAATGAACCACATTTCTTTAGCTTCTAATCTTTTCTTAATGTCACTGGTAATTGTCCAGCATTTACAGCCATAGAGAAGAGTAGACCATACATATGCCCTCGAGACACAAACTTTTATGTCCATTCCAATATTTGTATTCTTCAGAAATAAATTCATTTTTGTAAACATGTCTTTGGCAATTGCAATACATTTTCTAACTTCATTAATGCACTGACTATCTGGACTATCTGATGTTAGTGTGTAGCCAATCTGTTGTACTTGTATAATTATTTCTCCTTGGCTTCGTATACTACATAATTGGTTATTGGCTTTTTTTTTAAAACCATCATACATTCTGTTTTCTTTACATTTAGAGACAGCCCTCTCTTTTCACTTTCCTCCACAACTTTATCTCGAAGAGAATGCAGTTTTTCCTTTTACTCTGCTATAAGCACCGTGTCAATTACACTAATATTAACAAAATAAACAAGATACATCCTCCAACTGTACACATCAACTAATTTATAATTTTCATTTGTTGTGAATGATTGTAAATGTTGCCCTCATTGTACTGTAAAACTGATTGAGCAAGCATTCTGGTATTTGACTCTTCATTTATCTATGCGTTACAGATATTCATATTAAGATAGATTTCCCGCCTGATTTGACATTCATAATGTAATTTGATGAGTTTTGAGTGGATTTGACAGGAAGCCTGCTGACGCTATCTTGTCTTCTTCTGTATGACTTCCTGCTCTTTATGTATATTTAATCGTTGAAGAAATCAAGCAATATGAATATTCAACTTCTGAAAGGAGTTCAAATGTACTGCATTTACTGTAATCTGTAGTCTTTCACTTTAGGAAATTAAAAATATCTTATCCAATATCCATGGTTATTGCAATTTTATAAATGTTGTAATATCCTACAGGAGGTGTCCATTTTACAGGCATTGATCCAGGAATTTCTGAAAGCAGTCTGACTAAAGTTTGTTCTCTTGTGCATGGAGGTTTGATACTCTTTGTGTAAAACTTGCAAAGATTCTTCTCACAATCTAGCTCTTAGACTTATATACAATAGATATCAACCATGATTAGATTAAAAACTTTTAGCAAAAAGAAAAAAGTGTGGAGGATATATGTGGTCTAAAAGGTGGAGGGAGGAGGGGGGGTGAGGGAGCACCGAAATTTGCGCCTGGTATACACCCTGCCTGTAAACTCATTTTTGAAAGTGGGTAAAGTTGTTTTATTTTCAATTGATGGTAAATGGTGTTGTATGAAGTTTATGAGGCAGACCTGTCATTGGCTGTTGTCGTTGTTTTAGATTATGCCTATTCATTTATAACATGGGTGTCAATCCTTGGGGGGCAGGGGGACATGTTGAGTTGGAGGACACAATATCAAATGTCCCTCCACTTTTTTTGCATATTCCAATGTCATCTGTACTTGATAATTCGATGAAAATATATCATGCCATATGTGACAAAATCGCGGGGTTCAGTCGGTCAACGAGGCTATATAGAGACCCAAAATTTGACGTCATTGGTGATATCTGTGAAAGAATTATGATGTCATCATGACACATCACTTTGGTGTTCTACCGCACGTGCTGTCTATGAAACGTAATGTTACCATGCCTATGCCACGCGTACAGGCTATGCACTCCCATTGATGACAACACACGCCATGTTCTGGTTGATAACTTAGTGACGCATGTGTGTAGCCGTGGCAGAAATAGATGAGTAGCCAGGCGTATGTGCAAAGCGTATACAGCTGGCAGATCCTCCCCCCCCCCAATTTTTTTTTATATATATAGGCCTACATACATAGGCCTACATACATAGGCCCACATACATAGGCCCACATACATAGGCCCACATACATAGGCCCACATACATAGGCCCACATACATAGGCCCACATACATAGGCCCACATACATAGGCCCACATACATAGGCCCACATACATAGGCCCACATACATGAGCCCACATACATAGGCCCACATACATAGGCCCACATACATAGGCCCACATACATAGGCCCACATACATAGGCCCACATACATAGGCCTACATACATAGGCCTACATACATAGGCCTACATACATAGGCCCACATACATAGGCCTACATACATATAAATATGCACTTCAGAGAAGATCTTGCTTAATCCTGTAATGTCTAATAACTGCTAGAACCGCGGAGTAAGAAATTACTGTGAACTACAGATTGACGCCCCAGATTTATAAGAATTTCTTAACATGATAGGCCTATGGAAGTTTAGAGGCAACAGTAGCTAAATTATATTAAAATCTAACCTTCATGGCAACAAAAAATTCATCAAAATTGATTAAATATTCACCATTTTACAGTATTTGTAATCTCAGGCATCATTTTACATCTTCTTTGCAAATTTAATGGTGTATTACAGGGCGGCTTTGGTATTCTAAAATCCTATCATAATTTTTTGAAGGGTGCAGCAAATTCTGACAAAGTTATTGAGTCTTTGCCATACCTGAAATAAAATTCTAGCAGACTGGGAACAGACTTTCCCATCATTATCAGTGACTAAGATACTGGAAATAAGATTATGAGCTCTCTCTCTGCCCATACCTCACAAATTTGTCATGAATTCTATGCTTGGATTTGCTGTAACTCAAAAACTACATGTCCATAAATCTTAAATATCCAGCATTTGTTTGCTAATCCATGGATTTCAATGTTACTATATCATTATCTTGATTAGCATTTGTATGCTAATATATGGATTTAAATGTTACTATATCATTATCTTGATTAGCATTTGTATGCTAATTGATGGATTTCAATGTTACTATATCATTATCTCGATTAGCATTTGTATGCTAATCGATGGATTCCAATGTTACTATATTATCTTGATTGGTATTTGTATGCTAATCCATGGATTCCAATGTTACTATATCATTATCTTGATTAGCATTTTTATGCTAATCGATGGATTCCAATGTTACTATATCATTATCTTGATTAGCATTTGTATGCTAATCCATGGATTCCAATGTTACTATATCATTACCTTGATTGGTAGTTGTATGCTAATCCATGAATTCCAATGTTACTATATCATTATCTTGATTGGCATTTGTTTGCTGATCCATGGACTTCAATGTTACTATATCATTATCTTGATTAGCATTTGTTTGCTAATCCATGGATTTCATTGTTACTATATCATTATCTTGATTAGCATTTGTTTGCTAATCCATGGATTTCAATGTTACTATATCATTATCTTGATCAGCATTTGTATGCTAATTGATGGATTCCAATGTTACTATATCATTATTTTGATTGGCATTTGTATGCTAATCCATGGATTCCAATGTTACTATATCATTATCTTGATTAGCATTTGTATGCTAATCCATGGATTCCAATGTTACTATATCATTACCTTGATTGGTAGTTGTATGCTAATCCATGAATTCCAATGTTACTATATCATTATCTTGATTAGCATTTGTTTGCTAATCCATAGATTCCAATGTTACTATATCATTACCTTGATTGGTAGTTGTATGCTAATCCATGAATTCCAATGTTACTATATCATTATCTTGATTGGCATTTGTATGCTATCCATGGACTTCAATGTTACTATATCATTATCTTGATTAGCATTTGTTTGCTAATCCATGGATTTCAATGGTACTATATCATTATCTTGATTGGCATTTGTTTGCTAATCCATGGATTTCAATGTTACTATATCATTATCTTGATCAGCATTTGTATGCTAATTGGTGGATTCAATGTTACTATATCATTATTTTGATTGGCATTTGTATGCTAATCCATGGATTCCAATGTTACTATATCATTATCTTGATAGGTATTTGTATGCTAATCCATGGATTTCAATGTTACTATATCATTATCTTGATTAGCATTTGTATGCTAATCCATGGATTCCAATGTTACTATATCATTACCTTGATTGGTAGTTGTATGCTAATCCATGAATTCCAATGTTACTATATCATTATCTTGATTGGCATTTGTTTGCTGATCCATGGACTTCAATGTTACTATATCATTATCTTGATTAGCATTTGTTTGCTAATCCATGGATTCCAATGTTACTATATCATTATCTTGATTAGCATTTGTTTGCTAATCCATGGATTTCAATGGTACTATATCATTATCTTGATTGGCATTTGTATGCTAATGCATGGACTTCAATGTTACTATATCATTATCTTGATTAGCATTTGTATGCCTATCTATGGATTTTAATGTTACTATATCATTATCTTGATTAGCATTTGTATGCTAATCCATGGATTCAATGTTATTATATCATTATCTTGATTGGCATTTGTATGCTAATCCATGGACTTCAATGTTACTATATCATTATCTTGATTAGCATTTGTATGCTAATCCATGGATTTTAATGTTACTATATCATTTATCTTGATTAGCATTTGTATGCTATTCTTATGGATTCTATTGTTACTATATCATTATCTTGATTATAATTTGTATGCTAATCCATGGATTTCAATGTTATTATATCATTTGTCTTGATTAGCATTTGTATGCTAATTCATGGATTTTAATGTTATTATATCATTTATCTTGATTAGCATTTGTATGCTAATCTATTGATTCCAATGTTATTATATCATTATCTTGATTAGCATTTGTATGCTAATCCATTGATTTTAATGTTACTTTAGATATGCCCAAGGCCAGTCCTAATAAAAGGTGTCATGACAGCTAAGTGGGGTGCATAGGGAGGTCTATCAGGAGAAGAAGGGTGAAGGAAGGCCTTCTTACAAGGGAGGAGGAGGAGGTGGGAGGTCACACAGGTGCATTATGCCTCCATGGCTCTTATTTAGAGGATAGAGGCTGACAAACCCCCTGTTTGTTCAGTTTGCTTCAAGATTGAATTAAAAATCAGGTGAAATAGTCCAATTGACAAACAATTTCACTCCAAGCTTCACATGCTTTCAACTGGTCCATGGTTACTGGATGTGGCATGTCTTAAAGTTAATGAATGTATACAAATTGATCTTTTTTTTTTCTTCAAAGAAAATGATAATAACTACCATATCATGAACTGACAAAAATTGACAAGATTGGGAATTCTTACATTAATGTCAAATTTTATAATTCTTATGTATAATATGTATTTCATCGACTTTGCCACAGATTTTTGACCATATTGTTTATCACTCCCTGGCATAATTAGTCATTTTGACCAGGTTTTTCTATCAAGTGACTGAAAGAATAATTAAAAAATGGTCATAAACTTAACCCACCTTTTGGTTGCTGAAAACTATTTTTAAATATTTGGGTGGGGTGGAACCCTTTGTGCTCCCTATATAGTCTTGCCCTACCTTTGCAAATGTATCATAGCTCCAGTAGTGTTCCAGATATCATAAACACAAAATAAGATAAAATACGTGCAAAAGTATGATGCTTTAAGTTAAAGATTTCCCAGGCTTCTTTCTTTCAAGTCAGAGAGTTTTTACTATTGGTAGCATGCAAGATAAACATTCAATTAACCTAACTAAGTAAAGAAATAGGCCTTGCCCACCATAGCAATGCGATAACTAGATGGGGTAAATCAAACCTAAAATCCGCAATCTTGCATTACCAATGAATTGACATTTAGATGTTCGCGAGGCTGAACACACAATTACAATGACGGGGCCGTTACCTGCGTAATCGGTTGATAGAAACAATGCTATCACAAAACGCTTAATACAACCCGGAGGAGAACACAGGTACGACGTACGAACAGACATAACATCGACAACCAAGTCAATGTCCACGGCCTTTGATAACCAGTTGTGGTGCTCTGGCGTGTCTACCCAACTCAGGCTTGAAGCCAGGACCTCGTGGTCTGTAGACATGTATGATAACCGCTACACCACAGTAGGTAGATAAAAGCCACAAGCTTTGATCCATTTATGGCACTTCTCTGGATCTTTAGAGTTTAGCAAAGGGACTAAACAAAAATACATTTGCTAACTATTCTGCATACCGGGAATCAGATTTAAAAAGTCCGCAGTGGGCCCTGTAAGCGCAATTTTTGTTAACCATTTTGCCGTCACTCAGCCTGTGTGTGCATAAATTAATTTTGTTCTGTATATGCATTGCATTGATAACATGAGTGCGCAACGCTACCTAGCTGTACTGTACTAGTACCGTGCAAGATGTTTGCCCAACCTAGTTACGTAGATTTGTTGCTAGGCAAATTCGTGTGGTGATTGGTTAAAACAAGCTGTCAATCGTCAAACCTAGAGAGGTTAATTATTCTGGAGCCCCCAGAATAATATGCGCTCACTTTTTTGCCATTAGTTCCACACGATGCTAAGTTACATTATTTATAGGTGTGTAGAGGCCAGATCAACCAATGTCCTGGAAGTAAACAAGCTTGGCCATGGAAATTATTTGTGTATCTGCAATGCAAATTTTGCTGAAAACAAAGTTGTCCATCCAGGCAGGTCAAGTGAATATCATGGATGCCCAGATAAGATTTTTGGTTCTCCTAGATATCTGGTTGTCCTAGATTTCTGCTTGTCCTAAATTTCTGGTTGTCCTAGAATTCTAGTTGTCCTAGATATCTGGTTGTCCTAGATATTTGGTTGTCCTAGATTTCTGGTTGTCCTAAATTTCTGGTTGTCCTAGAATTCTAGTTGTCCTAGATTTATGGTTGTCCTGGATTTATGGTTGTCCTAGATTTATGGTTATCCTAGATTTCTGGTTGTCCTAAATTTCTGGTTGTCCTAGAATTCTAGTTGTCCTAGCTATCTGGTTGTCTTAGATTTATGGTTGTCCTAGATTTCTGGTTGTCCTAAATTTCTGGTTGTCCTAGAATTCTAGTTGTCCTAGATTTATGGTTGTCCTGGATTTATGGTTGTCCTAGATTTATGGTTGTCCTAGATTTATGGTTCTCATAAATTTATGGTTCACCTAGATTTATGGTTGTCCTGGACAGCTGCATGACTTTTCAAAAGCTGGTAGAGGCAACATTAACAAAATTGCTCTAAAATCAATTCTATTCAAATCCATACAAGTAAAACTAAAATCAACAAAATCATTTAAAGATTGACCACTTTACATTATTTTGACAAATGCAGACATCAAAATGCACATTTGTGCAGTATATTCTGAACACCTATTTTTGAGTGTTTGCTATTTTCTCAATCAAATTCTAGCAGGAATAAACCTCTTTATTATTTATAGTGACTGAAATTTAAGAAAACAAGTTTTAAAGATTTTTAGCTGTTTGCCCAGTCATACTTCACCAGTTTAGCATAATTTAAAAAATGATCAAGCTTTGATCAGCCAAAGCTCAAAAACTAAAAGAGCTAATTTCAAATTTCAAAAATTGATCTGCTCATATTTTATTACTTTTGCAGACAATATAGAAATTTCTTCATGACCATAAACCCTTTTATTGATATATTCCCCCAATGTAGTCAGTGAATTCAACACATCCATGTGAATTTTTTTTGTTATCAGCCAATTAAGGCCATCCAGAGTATCACAAAAGCATGAGACAGGGTTTAGACAGGCTGCGTGCTCTTACCAAAGAAGGAAATATTAGTGAGGAAATGTTTACGCTAGGATTAGTAGAAGTTCAAGATCCTACAAAAAATGCATGACTGACAGATAGTTTGACATCTCTTATCAGAGGCAAATGATACAAGAGCATCTCAAGTTCTTTCTAGGAGGCATTTGAATGACAGATGTAGAATTTGTCCTTCTGGTGACACTCTAGTCAAGACTATTTTTATATGACATTTACTTGCAGATAGAGTAGATGGGGTCATGCATAGCTGGGGGGGGGGGGGAAGTCATTGGAAGAATTTGGGTAACTCCCCCCTCCCACCAAGCCAGAAGAAAGGAAGTTGTCTATACTGACTTCATGCATTAAGTGCATACCATGCATTTTCCTTTTGCAAAGTCCATTATGCCAATCTTGAAAATCTGTCGGTCCTTGATTCCTCCCTACCCCACACAAGCAACAACAAAGTATCATCGTTGTACTATTCTGGCCAGGGTGGGGCACTGTGAGACAAGATTGTATAATTATGGCTGATAATTTCTCGAAAAAAATTTTGCTTACAAATAATGTATAAAATGATGCATGGTATATTCTTTTCTGAGAAGACCTTTTAGGAAATGGAGGGGACACTAGCCTAGGTACCCCTCTAAAATGATGCATGGTATAATCTATTTTGGGAAGAACTCTTACAAAATGGAGGGGACACTAACCTAGTTACCCCTCTAAAATGATGCATGGTATAATCTATTTTGGGAAGACCTTTTACGAAATGGAGGGGACACTAGCCTAGGTACCCTCTAAAATGATGCATGGTATATTCTTTTTTGGGAAGAACTTTTACAAAATGAAGAAGACACTAGCCTAGGTACCCTTCTTAAACTGCTACTGCATGGTTAGAAAATTAGAATTAAAAAGTGTATTCTTATGGATGTTGAGTAAGAAGATGTTATGGCTGGCTCTAAGGTTGTGTGTGTCCTTTCCAGTGAGTATATCTGGGTTCAATCTTGGATCAGGTGATGAAGGGTCTGAAATTGGTATTGACTGCTCACTCACAAGCATTAACAGGGTAGAGCAATTGGAGGTGAATTGGATCACATTATACAGGTTGGTCTCTAAAGTTTATTATCCTTGAGGAATTTAATTGTAGCTAAAACAAATTGCTTGAAATCCATATCAAGTAAAAAAAACAAGATAATGCAAACAAAAGGAAAGGTGAGGGAGGTGAAAATTTTAAAAACTGCCCTGAGAGGATTTCAAATTGAGTAGTTATTAAAATAAAATTGAAAAAATTTGGAAACTTGGGAACAATTGTAAAATTAGAAGAAACTATGAAAAAAATTGAAGGAAATTTCTCAAACATGGTAGGAAAATCAAAGGATATTTCCTAATAAACAGTACTGTTTGATGAATGGAGAGGTGACCCTTCCTATACCCTGGCTATGTCAAAAGTTCTGATGTTGGAATAGGAAATCAAGTGAAAATCTTTGTTATTCTTTAATTTTTCTTAGATTGTAGGATAATGTCAGTTTAGATGGTGTTTTGGGTATGCTCGACTTCAAAAAAATTTGGCAGAGGATGAAAAAAACAATGAGCTTACATCAAAAAAATATAATTTCATTCATCATAAACTATCTTCTTGTGACATATATGCCTAGAAATCTGCCTAGATATCTGCCTAGATGCATATTAAAGGAGCTGGCGGCCCAAAAGTGAGTGTTTTTCTTTTGGAGTCTGATGATATATCAAATACCTTTCTTGCACCTAGTTGTATATCATAAACGCTACTAAATCCTGACCCTAATACTCAAAATTTGTATGTGTTTTCCCGTCGACTGTAGAATTTGTTCGATGGGCGAACATTTCTGTATCCAACAAAAGTAAAAAACAAACCGTGTGGATGTGATTTCTATTGGTTAAAATCAATAGGCAAAAACTAACTTACTTTTACTTTTCGGCCGCGAGCTCCTTCATAAACGCTACTAAATTCTGACCCTAATACTCAAAATTTGTATGTGTTTTCCCATCGACTGTAGAATTTGTTCGATGGGCGAACATTTCTGTATCCAACAAAAGTAAAAAACAAACCGTGTGGATGTGACTTCTATTGGTTAAAATCAATAGGCAAAAACTAACTTCCTTTTACTTTTCGGCCGCGAGCTTCTTTAAGATATAAAACTTCAAAAAGCATTAAAATGATACATTTTGAGTTGATTTTAAAGGGCTAATGGTGTTGCTATCACCTGTCCATGGATCTTAGAGTATGACCAGTTTGAAGAAGACAAACATTGAATGGATTTAGTAATGGAGAATGGTGAGCTTGTGAAACCAAAAATGAGCTCATTTGTGACTTGAATAGCTCACTGCAAATTCATCATAACGAGCTGTTAGGAGGTAACTTACTTATATAAGATTGCATTGAACTTGAAGGTCTGTGGACAGGTACATACAAAAGATTCCTGTTCAACTACACACCAAGAACATTAAAGTCTGAATTTAGTATTCTTTGAATTTTGAAAAATCAAAGTCTGAATTTTTTTAATATATTGAAAAAAATGTGATGTATGAACAGGAAAACACCTCAAAATGCTTTTGTTTTTCTTTAAATTTCTTTCTCTGATTTCAGTCCTTGAAAATGTTCAAAATGCTTTCTCCAACTTAAGGTTGGTTGTGATAAAATCCCCTTCATCAGAATAATCTTCCTTTTACAACTTGCAGAGGGTTCAAACACAGTGTATTTACATACGAGAAAGGAGACTGTCCCATCACAAGAGTAACATAACAATTTGCATATTTGCACAAAAATCTTCAAAAAGCTATAAAATAGCCAATTTAAAACCGATGTTGATGACTTTTATTGTTCTCATGTTTTTCTGTGGACTTTAAATCAGTTTACCTAAGGATGCCTGTACCTGTCCATATACTGTACCTTTAACTCAAGGTCTAAGTAATACATCCCAGCTTTCTGGCCCTTAGGCCCCCCCCCCCCTTCCCCCTCTCTCCACCCCCATACTTTTCTCAGACTCCTATTTTCTTTTCTTTCTACCTCTGGAATGATCCAACCTCTCAGGCACAATTTGACCCTCACTGTTGTGGTGTCATTAAGCCCTCATCAAACAAACAAACATAAGTATTATATTGTTGTAAGGGATACAACATTCTTGAATTATCAGTTAAATTGCACCTATGAGTGGCACAGGTAATTATTGTTATCTTATAACTAGGAAACTTGATTTATTTTGTTCTGTATAGTAGGGAGGGGGTGGGGGTATTAAATGTTAATTCCCAAGGCCTTTCCCACTAGCCACCCCATCAATTTACTTCTTACCTATAATGTTTATAAACAGCAATGGATTAACAGCTGGTAAATAAACTACTGTACAGTATACTATGCTATAATTTCCTGCATGGCTATATATTTACCCATCTCTGAACTGAACAAAACAAGCAACAATATTACCTGTAACCAAGCTGACTCACAATCATATGTTGACCTTTACTGGGGACTTCCACCCATTTCTGCCTGGTCAGGATCTGTCAGTAATCAATCTAAAACTGAAAACAATCAAATTTCAACAAAAGATTTAGAAGAATGAATTATTTACAGTAATGTATGAATTCAGTAACCTATTCCTGTAATAGTGTATGTATGCCAAATCATGTCCCACCTGTGCACACAAATATAACCCTGTTCAACGTATTGCAGTAAACATTGGATACAGTAACAATTTGGATGACATATTTTCCTTGTGTTTTTATACTATTTAGAAGCCCACTATTTGACCAGAGTGAAATGAACTTTCCCTTTCAGTACTTTTATGGCGGACATTGACACAGAGCCAGTTTAAACTAGAACCTCGAAATACAAAAAAGAATATTCCATTTTGAACAATTTTGTGGTCTTGGTTCCTACTTTAGTTATATATTTTTTTATTCTGGTGAACAACCTTCACACACTGGTCATTATTCTGTGGTGTGTGCCGCAACGATTACAGTTCCCGAGTGTTAGAAACCTGCTGAGAAATAAATTATTGCTAGTGTATGGAGCAACTATACCACACTATTAATGCATTAATACATTTCACAATATTGGGCAAATTGATATTACATGTAGCTATGCAACAAGATGTATTCAATGCACACACATTTAAACTACCAAGTTCAATGGTAAATAACCCCATGGACAATATCATCTTGTGATGTGTCAAGTATTTCTTGGACATTTGCCAGCTTTGTTCCAAAATAAGCGGGCAAAAATACCCTGGGCATCAGGCTGCCTTTTGATTGGTTGATGACAAGGAAGAGGGTGTTTTTGTATGTGACTAATATTGTTTTGGTTTGAGAAAATTTCATCTTTTAAAGTTTATTCCATTGACATACAAAATTTGTTTTGTTTTTGTTCTGATGTTTTTGTGACTGAGTCTTTTTTTCTTTTTCTTGCTGAAACTGAAGTTTTGAAACTGTAAAAATTTGAGCTAAAAATTGTATTTCTTTGGAACAAAGAAGCAATAAGTCGGTGCTTATTTAAAGCAATGTTATGATGAAAACAGCTGCAAAACAAATGTTGGATCATAGAGGCGATCAGTTCTTGTTGTCAGTGAATGTGTACTGGGACACTTTCTTAATTGGTATTGATTAAAAATTGGGCTCTTTTCCTTGGTTTTTTGGATTCTAACATTTCAGAAGTATAGAAACATTATGAATAACTTTGGATTGTGTAGTTGGAAAGGAAATCTGAATGTTTTATCTCTCACTCAGCATGAGGTGGGAAAGAAACAGGTAAGAAATGTTTAAATCTAAACACAATTAGGAATTTGTTTAACTTGATTAGTAATTAAAATGATTTCAATTAGTAGCTTTTCCTGACTTGTTGATCAACTTTATAATCAAGTAAATTTTGCAAAGTTTTGGCCATTGGGAGACTGTGAATGTCATATCTTGTATCATCTACTTGGCAATGAACATCCTCATATTTTCACAACCTTCACGACTAAATTAAATCTGAAGAAGATAAAATGTTAACAGATTTTTCTCAAAATTTTGATGGATTATTATTTTATTTCAATAAATTTCTGAAAGTAATTTTGATATATGGCCCGGGCCATATGCCTTCCAAGCTAAGAGTACTAGCTGTTTTCTAGTGTCAGTTCTGGGAGCATAGATATTGTGATATATTGTACAAAACGATTATTACGCCACGGTGTTCAACTAACTGTTATCATGACAGTCCTAGTCTTATATAACTATGGCAGCATGCTTGATTTTTGTCATCATTGGTGCCATTACATAATATATCGTTATCATTATTAACTTTATGATTAGTGTCATCATATACATTTTAATTTTAGAAGCATCTTTTAAGCATTCTTCCTCCTCATCAGTAAATTTGCAATTATTATAATGAATGATCTATAAATCCCTACAATTTTTCCGGTTGATCACCTATTACAAAGAATTATTAAAGATCAGTATTTTAGTTTCAAAAATATTGTTTATAATTTTGAAGTTTTTGAGGATCAAAATTGTAATCATTTTAATGTGCAAAACTTGTTATGCATGAAACTACAATTTTAATGCATGCTCAAAATCTTTTGTTTAATTCTTCAAATATTTTCTCTATAATTTTATTTCTTAAGAGTGATGTGACTGTTTATTCTGGTAATAGATCTTGATTGAGGGCAAAGATAAAATACAAAAACAGTCTCTCATAATTAGTTGCTCTCCCTCAATTTATAATTACAGCTGAGTTGAAGAAACAATGGATTTGCACTGGAAAGTATAAGGTCTACCCAATAAATTGTACATTCATCACAAATTTGCATAACATTTTGCATATAAATACATCAAAATATCTATTTCTTAAAAAAAGCCAATTTAGAAATATAAAAAAAAAATGTGAAAAAAGACATGGTCTTTTTTTTACATGGGTAACAAGGCCAGTTTGCTGTGCCATCTATGGTGCAAGCTGCAACAACCATTGCGACCAATGTTTTGGACTACAAAAATACCAAATGATCACTGAAAAAATACCCCTTTATCATTCAATGAGAAATTCAGCTAGCAAAAATGCCACTGATCAAAATACCCCAAGAAAGGTTAAACAAAGGTTTAAAAGAGGTCCAAAACATACCAAAAGTATTACAAAATACCAACATTACACTGGCAACAAATCTCCCTGTGGACAAAACACCAGTTCATCACAGGTTAATTCCTCAGCAATGTTGGTAACATCGAATTAGACACAAAGGACACAACGCAGGATATATGCAGAAAATTGAACCCGCTACCTTCAAGGAGTACGAGCTGTACTGAGCCACTGTGCTTCCCTGGACATACATTATTCATAAAATATTTTCAATTTAATCCTTCTTTACATGCATAATTTGATACAAAACATACTCTGAAAAATGATGGTTTGTATTATCATGACATGCTGTACATTGTTGTTGGCTTTTTTGTTTTTTCGTTTTGTTTGCATTTAAAATGTAATATTAACAAATGAATGTTATGAAATGACTATGAAAGTGACCCTTTTATTTCTGAACTTTTTAAAAGAATGTTACAAATTGTGTATGACTTAATATTCTCATTACATTTACTTGAAACCTGGGAGAAACCACATGAATAATTTTTTGTCACAATTGTTTTGTTTTTTTATTACTTTCAAAATAAGTTTGATATGTAAATTTACATTGACGTCTATTAAATTAAGAGACTTTTTTTTTTTTGTGATCAAAAAAATATTATGAATTGCAAATGATGTTTGTTGGATTCTTTTCTTAATCTGAAGAATTCAAAGAACCAACCAAACCAAATGTTTTGTTGTTTTGTATGAAAATTTAAGGTGTATAAATTTGAAATGTAGAAAATTTAAATTATCATGCTTTAAACTTTAAAAATTGGGAATGTTATGGAATGAAATAAAAATAATATCTGTGTCAATTTTTTTTGACAAGAGTTATAATTTTTAAATTAGACATTTTGAAGGGTCAAACTTTTTTGGACTTATTTATTGCAATTACCTTGAAAATTTTCCATTTTTTAAAACTAATCATTTATCATTCCCATTCCACATTCCACATCGGTCCTGCACTACACAGGATCTTGGAAAAAATTGTGAACTTTAACATAAAAGTTATAACTCTTGTCACAAAAATTGACAAATATATATTTTTGATTTCAATGCTTTGATCCACTGTAGGGTAAATGGAGACAACTTCATTCTCTCAAGTATTAATTCTCCTCTTCATATTTCATGTAGAATTAACACCAGATATAAAATCACATTGATCATGATTACAAATATACTTAGTTTAAGTTAAAAATGCTTTCTAAAAACTTAAAGAAATCACCCTCAATTTTGAACATCTGCTTCTAAGTTTTCACTTTTTATCATGCCCTTATTCAGTTTTTGCTAGTAAATCAAACTCTCTTTGGTGATGAATGAAAACACAATTTAAATTTTTCGGGTGAAAAGATTATTTTAACATTCTGAATTTTGAATAGTTGCTTGCCAATTGTTCACTTTTTATCATGCCCTTATCCAGTTTTTGCTTGTAAATCAAACTTTCTTTGGTTATGATTAACACAATTTTAATTTTCTGGGTAAAAATGTTTTTTAGATTTCTTTTAACATTATATAATTTGAATAATTGCTTGCAATTTTTTTTATTTTTATTATGCCCATATCCATTTTTTTGTTGTAAATCAAACTCTCATTAGTCATGAATAAAAATTTACATAATTGCATTTGATTTTTCTGTTAGAAAAGGATTTCTAAAATTGTTTTAAAATTCACCCCAAATTTTCAATCTCTACTTGCCTAACTCTCCCACCATCTTCTACAAACTACACAGGATCTTAACAACATTGAATTAGTATAAACTGAACAGTTTGAAGTCTTGTCACAAGAATTGACAAATATATATTTGATTTCAATGGTCTGACCTTCATGTAGGGTAAATGGGGACAACTTCATTCTTTTGAAAATGAAGTTTGCTTTCCACAATTTGTGTAAGAATTAACACAAGATATTAAACCACATTGCTCATTATTAAAGCTTCACATTTCCTGCTAAATTTCTGTCTAAATTTTTTTAGAATTCACCTTAAATTTTAAATATTGGCTTACAAGTTTTCTCATTTTATCATGCCGATATCCCATTTTTGTTTGAAAATCTGTACACAAAATATTTCATGAATTCAAAATGGCAGCCTCCATGGGGTGAAAAAGATCTGGCTTAGAGGTCAAGTCAGGTCAACCATATTGGTTCCAGAGCAAGGATACTGTACCTGTTAGATTGAGTGCTTGTATTGAACTAGCCTAGACACAATTAATTTTGATTTTCCTGGAAAAAATGTTTTCTAAAATTATTTTAAATTCACCCTAAATTTTGAACATCTGCTTGCAAGTTTTCACTTTTGATCATAACCATATCCAGTTTTTGCTTGTAAATCAAACTCTCTTTGGTTATGATTAAAAACACAATTTTAATTATCTTGGTGAAAATATTTTGTAAAATTATTTTAAAGTTTACCCTAAATTTTGACCAGCTGATTTAGGTTTTCACTTTTTATCATGCCCTTATCCAGTTTTTGCTGGTAAATCAAACTTTCTTTGGTGAAGATTAACACAATTTAAATTTTCTGGGTAAAAATGTTTTCTAAAATTCTTTTAACATTATATAATTTAAATAATTGCTTGCAAATTTAATTTTTGTATCATACCCTTATCCAGTTTTTGTTGTAAATCACTCTCATTAGTCATTATTAAAAATTTCAGGTTTTGCTTTTTATCATGCCCTATCTAGTTTTTGCTTGAAAATCAAACTTTCTTTGTTGATGATTAAGACAATTTTAATTTTCTGGGTAAAAATGTTTTCTAAAATTCTTTCAACGTCATTATATAATTTAAATAATTGTTTGCAAATTTAGATTTTTTATCATACCCTTATCCAGTTTTTTGTTGTAAATTAAACTCTCATTAGTCATGATTAAAGATTTACATAATTGCTTTTGATTTTTCTGTTAGAAAAGGATTTCTAAATTTGTTGTAATGTTCACCCCAAAATTTCAATCTCTACTTGCCTAACTCTCCCACCATCTTCTACAAACTACACAGGATCTTAACAACATTGAATCAGTATAAACTGAACAGTTTGAACTCTTGTCAAAATATATATTTGATTTCAATGGTCTGACCTTCATGTAGGGTATATGGGGACAACTTCATTCTTTTAAAAACGAATTTTGCTTTCCACAATTTGTGTAAGAATTAACACAAGATATTAAACCACGCTGCTCATTATTTAACTCCACATTTTCCTGCTGAATTTTTGTCTAAAATTCTTATAAAATTCACCTTAAATTTAAACATTGGCTTACAAGTTTTCTCTTTTTATCATGCCCATATCCCATTTTTGTTTGTTAATCTGTACACAAAATATTTCATAAATTCAAAATGGCAGCCTCCATGGGTTGGAGAAGATCCGGCTTAGAGGTCAAGTCAGGTCAACCATATTGGTTCCAGAGCGAGGATACTGTACTTGTTAGATTGAGTGCTTGTATTGAACTAGCCTAGACACAATTAATTTTGATTTTCCTGGAAAAAATGTTTTCTAAAATTATTTTAAAATTCACCCTAAATTTTGAACATCTGCTTGCAAGTTTTAACTTTTGATCATAACCATATCCAGTTTTTGCTTGTAAATCAAACTCTCTTTGGTTATGATTAAAAACACAATTTTAATTATCCTGGTAAAAATGTTTTATAAAATTATTTTAAAGTTTACCCTAAATTTTGACCAGCTGATTTAGGTATTCACTTTTTATCATGCCCTTATCCAGTTTTTGCTTGTAAATCAAACTTTCTTTGGTGATGATTAACACAATTTAAATTTTCTGGGTAAAAATGTTTTCTAAATTTCTTTTAACATTATATAATTTGAATAATTGCTTGCAAATTTAATTTTTGTATCATACCCTTATCCAGTTTTTTGTTGAAAATCACTCTCATTAGTCATGATTAAAAATTTCAGGTTTGTGCTTTTTATCATGCCCTTATCCAGTTTTTGCTTGAAAATCAAACTTTCTTTGTTGATGATTAAGACAATTTTAATTTTCTGGGTAAAAATGTTTTCTAAAATTCTTTCAACGTCATTATATAATTTAAATAATTGTTTGCAAATTTAGATTTTTTATCATACCCTTATCCAGTTTTTTGTTGTAAATCAAACTCTCATTAGTCATGATTAAAGATTTACATAATTGCTTTTGATTTTTCTGTTAGAAAAGGATTTCTAAATTTGTTGTAATGTTCACCCCAAAATTTCAATCTCTACTTGCCTAACTCTCCCACCATCTTCTACAAACTACACAGGATCTTAACAACATTGAATCAGTATAAACTGAACAGTTTGAACTCTTGTTACAAGAATTGACAAATATATATTTGATTTCAATGGTCTGACCTTCATGTAGGGTATATGGGGACAACTTCGTTCTTTTAAAAACGAATTTTGCTTTCCACAATTTGTGTAAGAATTAACACAAGATATTGAACCACGCTGCTCATTATTAAACTCCACATTTTCCTGCTGAATTTTCGTCTAAAATTCTTATAAAATTCACCTTAAATTTAAACATTGGCTTACAAGTTTTCTCTTTTTATCATGCCCATATCCCATTTTTGTTTGTTAATCTGTACACAAAATATTTCATAAATTCAAAATGGCAGCCTCCATGGGTTGGAGAAGATCCGGCTTAGAGGTCAAGTCAGGTCAACCATATTGGTTCCAGAGAGAGGATACTGTATCTGTTAGATTGAGTGTTTGTATTGAACTAGCCTAGATACAATTAATTCTGATTTTCCTGGAAAAATTGTTTTCTAAAATTCTTTTGAAATTCACCCTAAATTTTAAACATCTGCTTGCAAGTTTTCACTTTTGATCATAACCATATCCAGGTTTTGCTTGTAAATCAAACTCTCTTTGGTAATGATTAAAAACACAATTTTAATTTTCCTGGTAAAAATATTTTGTAAAGTTATTTTGAAGTTCACCCTTAATTTTGACTAGCTGATTCAGGTTTTCACTTTTTATCATGCCCTTATTCAGTTTTTGCTGGTAAATCAAACGTTCTTTGGTGATGATTAACACAATTTTAATTTTCTGGGTAAAAATGTTTTCTAAATTTCTTTTAACATTATATAATTAAGATAATTGTTTGCAAATTTGATTTTTTTATCATACCCTTATTCCAGTTTTTTGTTATAAATCAAACTCTCATTAGTCATGATTAAAAATTTCAGGTTTTTGCATTTTATCATGCCCTTATCCAGTTTTTGCTTGTAAATCAAACTTTCTTTGTTGATGATTAACACAATTTTAATTTTCTGGGTGAAAATGTTCTTTTAAATTCTTTTAACATTATATAATTTGAATAATTGCTTCCAAACTTAATTTTTGTATCGTACCCTTATCCAGTTTTTCATTGTAAATCAAACTCTCATTAGTCATGATTAGAAATTTACATAATTGCATTTGATTTTTCTGTTAGAAAAGGATTTCTAAAATTGTTTTAAAATTCACCCCAAATTTTCAATCTCTACTTGCCTAACTCTCCCACCATCTTCTACAAAGTACACAGGATCTTAACAACATTGAATTAGTATAAACTGAACAGTTTGAACTCTTGTTACAAGAATTGACAAATATATATTTGATTTCAATGGTCTGACCTTCATGAAGGGTAAATGGAGACAACTTCATTCTTTTAAAAATGAATTTTGCTTTCCACAATTTGTGTAAGAATTAACACAAGATATTAAACCACGTTGCTCATTATTAAAGCTTCACATTTTCCTGCTGAATTTTGTCTAAAATTCTTTTAAAATTCACCTTAATTTTCAAACATTGGCTTACAAGTTTTCTCTTTTTATCATGCCCATATCCCATTTTTGTTTGTAAATCTGCACACAAAATATTTCATAAATTCAAAATGGCAGCCTCCATGGGTTGGAGAAGATCCAACTTTGAGGTCAAGTCAGGTCAACCATATTGGTTCCGGAGAGAGGATACTGTACCTGTTAGATTGAGTGCTTGTATTAAACTTGCCTAGACACAATTAATTTTGATTTTCCTGGAAAAAAGTTTTCTAAAATTCTTTCAAAATTCACCCTGATTTTTGAACATCTGCTTGCAAGTTTTCACTTTTTATCATGCCCTTATCCAGTTTTTGCTGTAAATCTGTTCACAAAATATATTCAAAATGGCAGCCTCCATGAGTTGGAGAAGATCCGGCTTAGAGGTCAAGTCAGGTCAACCATATTGGTTCCAGAGAGGTGATCCCTGTAGCTTGTGTACTTGTATTGAACTTCTCCAGATTTCCGCAAATATTTTGCAATACATTCTGCAGGCAAACATATTTATAGTCTACTTAGTTTGTATGTATTTACATTCAAATTTATGTAAACTTTTCAAAGAAAACAAGTTGATGCTGGCTCTTACAAGTAGTTTAATTTCATGAATTTGTTTTTTTGGTAACCAATAGAATATGTTTTTTGACCAACAAATGGAAGTATATATGTCCTAGAAAGCAACAATAAACTTGTGATACAAGGCTTGTGATACACATGAACATATAAATCATCAAAATTATATTTGTATTATGATTGAATCAAATTTTCTCAACTTAGGTAAAATATCTATTTATTTCTTAAGGTTTATTTGAAAAAGTTTTTGAAAATACAAGTCCCAGGTATGAGTTTTTATTTCAGAAAAAATATATTAGTTGATGCCAGAATTTATGAAACATAAAACCTTCTTAACTTAACTTTTCATTGTAAATTTTTTGGTGACTAAGAAGTCAGAAGGTTTTATTTTCATTTCAATGTTACTTAAGAAAAGATTGATGTAGTTCTTCAAAAAAACTTCCCATGTAATAAATTTTGAAATTTTGCCCTTTTTTAAGTGTTTACTGAATTCTATATGATTTGCCAGAATGTTTTTAATACACATTATTGAAAAATTTATTCTCCTTTCTTTCCATAATTTGACTTCTGTATTGTTTTATTTTTTATTGCTTCTTCTATTGCTTGTACTATGAAATGCATAACATTTTGTTTTAATTATCAATAGATGTAATTTAGAAATATCAAACTAATATTCTTTTCTTTCTACATCTTGTAGATTCAGATTCTTCATTCCACTCTAAAATCGGGGCTAATGAAACATTTTAAAAGAATTTTGTGAGAAAATAGAAATAAATCAAAGACTGAAAAGCATCAGTCAAATCTACTCTAGATATATTATTTTTAATTGTAAACATTTGTCTTAACATTGTTTTTAATATTTCAACCTAATTATTCACAAAAATATGCAAATTTTGTTTTCTTTATTCTGCCACAGTGTATTGAATAGCTGAGCAAAACTTCATTTCAAGGTCTGTGGATAGGTACAAATGTGTAGTTTTCAAATTTGAAAAAGTATGAACAGGAAAACACCTCAAAATGCTTTTTTAATTTTAGATGGTGAAAATGTTCAAAATGCCTTCTCCAGCTTGAGGTTGGTTGAGGGTATGCATGGTAAAGATCAAATACACTTCATTAGAATTATCTTCCCTTTCAAATGGCAGAGGGTTACAAAAACAACGGATTTACATGCAAAATTAGAGCCTATGTCCATTCATACATCACAAGAGACCACAAAAATGTGCATTTTGCACATATTTGCACAAGAAGCTATATATAAAATGGCCAATTTTTACCCGATATTGATAAAGTTTTTTGCTTCCTTTGTGTTTATTTGTGGGTTTTAATTCAAGTCACCTACATTCCTCTACCTGTTGATAAGCCTTGAAAGGATCAATACAAATTCCTTATTTAAAAAAATTCTGGAACAAAGGATTATCTAAGAGCTGATGGCAGTTTTTGTTCCCTATTAGTCCATGAGCCAGGGCCCAAATTTTGGCAAATTGATACCAAAAAGACTGCCAGATGAAAGATGAAAAAAATATGAATTTTCTGAAAATGCTTTCTGAGATCGATATCATGTAGCTTTCTTCTAGTAATTTGATGATTTTTAAGATGGCTACCAAAATTGGTCACTACTGAAAATAAATAGTCTATTTTGAAGATTAAATGGAAATATTGCCTTTCAAATGTATTTTGGACCTTCTCATGTAGATTATCAAATACTGTACAGACAACTTTAAAGTCAGGAGGAGTTCCCTTGACTGTCATACAAACTCCTACGAGTTTGTGGTACGCTGCCACCATTCACTTATACATAAATAAAAAAAAACAAGTAAAAGCAGAATTGTGTTTGACAAACTTCCAAAATACCTCTCTGTGATATGTTGTAGCAAAAAAGTTTAAGTCCGAGTTAACACTACTTCAGTAAAATAATACAAGATAGACATCAAGTACATGTTGTCACTTAATCAAAATCAAACTCCAAACAGAGAAATTGCATTGCTCTAATCTATTGCCCTGTTCGATGTACCATATTTACTCTCACTGAAAAAAATTGAGCCATCACTGTCTGATGACGAACTCTCTGCTCTCACCAACTCCCATGTTACTCCACCCCTAATAACTTTAGGTCCTAATAACTTTAGGCCAATCAGACACACACACATATCAATACTTGTTAAACTTAAAACCAATCAGCAACAGACACTTTATTCAGGACCCACCCCTTTTGGTTCAATTTACCAGGGAAGATGAATGAGCATCATGTTTGCCAATCACAAGTGACTTCTCCAACTGAAATGCCAAGGAGAAGATAAGTTCAAGAAAACCTCAAAATAGGTGATTAATTACACAAAGGGCAGGGTCAGGAAGATGTAGCAAAACCAAAGTATTTAGCCCATGACAATAATGAATTGCTTATAGAGTAAGAGACAGACCACACAGTACAGAGACAACTGGCTGTGGTCAGTGAAGGAGACACAGCTGAGTGATTACAGGCAAAATCAGGACAAATGGGATAATTGTCTCAAAAGTGAAAACATTCTGACATTGAAATAGTACAGGGAGAACCACAATAACTAATGGGGTAATAAATAAGTATAGGTTGATGCCCTGTGCTAATTCCATCCACCATCAAAGCTATACTGAATAAATAAATTGTAAGCTAAGAAACAAAATACCATCATCAACAATAAGCAAACAAAAATACCTAAATACAAGATGAATACATAAGCAGATACATGAATAATCAAAATACAAGAAGTCTACTACATATGGCACATGTGAGAAGGGGCTACTTTATGACATTGACCAAAGAAACATGCAAATCCAAGATTGCGGCCAAAATAGCCTCCAAACTGCCATTAATCTAATCTGTTAATTTATTTTAAAAATGTATAACGTTCTTGACTATACATCAAAATGAGCCATTTATTTGTGAAGAAAGAAAGTTCTCAGCTATTAACTTAGGAACATTAGAATCTACCAAATTAATTATTGACCGACATGAGATAACATATGGAGACTTGCTACAAGGCATGTTTCCGATGAGCGACAGTCACCATCATCTTGTTAGTGTTTTTGATATCAGCCCAAGCTGATAAAGGTTAAGTTTAGTTGTAAAGCATGAAAAAGAGCAAGATTTACCATGATGCTGGTCCAAATTTTGGCAAAAGGCAAGAAGACTATATTTTACCAAAATGCTTTCTGGACTGCTGAACATCGATATCGAGCAGCTTTCTAATAGTAATTTGATGATTTTCAAGATGGCTGCCAAAATGCTCACCACGGAAATGAAAATGGCTTTTTTAAAAATGAAACTTACCTGGAAAGTTTGTATTTAAACATGTTTTTCTTGGTGATGTATATTTTCTAATTCAAAGACAAATTTAAAGTCAGGAGTAGTTCCTTCGACTGTGAACACCATGCAAATCCAAGATGGCCGCTAAAATGGCTGCCAAGATGGTGGCCATTTGAGTGATTACTTTACTAAAAATACAGCATTCTTATTTTTTTTCTCTCATGAAATTGAGCCAGTTGTTTGTGCAGAACTGTATTTATCAACTTAAGAAGATGTAAAACTACACAACAGAAATAGTTAAGTATGTGAAGGAACATAGTTTAATTGCTATAAGCCTGTTTCCTATCAGCATTGATCACAACCACCTCCATCTTGCTGGTGTTTGTGATATCACCCCAAAGGATGAGTAAAGCATGGGAAAGAGCAAGATATACAGGACAAACAAGATGATCGTGATGCTGGGAAAACAGGTGAAACTCTATCCCTCATCAGAACCTGTACCATATCTACAAGGCTCGCTAGGTTCCAAGAGCAGTTCTGCTCTGGCCTGACAGCTAATTGCCATTCCATGGTTGGGTAGACATGACCCCTCCCCCAGGTAAGTGGGGGTTTGAGTAAGTACTAGGTATGTCGGTTGAATACCCAGCCTAAATGGTGGGCGAGATTGAGGACATGGGCGGCGTAGCCGTTCCCTGGTCATTCGCCATTGTCCCTCCCCTGGTCATTTGCCATTATCCCTCCCCTGGTCATTCGCCATTATTCCTCTCCTGGTCATTTGCCATTATCCCTCCCCTGGTCATTCACCATTATTCCTCCCCTGGTCATTTGCCATTATCCCTCCCCTAGTCATTCGCCATTACCCTTTCCCTGGTCATTCACCATTATCCCTCCCCTGGTCATTCACCATTATCAGCCAGTTGTCTAGGTACATAAAGATCCTGATCCTTAGATATGCAGCAAACATAGATGCTGACAAGATTTTGTGAAAAATCACTGTACTCTCAACCATATTTGTGAGAGCAAAGAAAATCACTGATACCTAAATTGCTGACTATTTATATATTTGAATGTAACCATTTAGGAATACATTTTACTTCTCTCTCGGTGCCTTGTCAGCCACAGAATTTTGAGCAGGGATAGAAAATCTTGCACCACTCCGTCCCACAAATATTGGTTAGTTTTCTTCCCTCTGGTGTTTATGAAGTCAGTATGACATATGCCTTAATACTGCAAGAGCCCTGACAGGGGGACCAGGTTGTTTGTAAAATGAGGATCCCTAAAAAATTGTGATTTGTTGGAAGAGGATATGTTTTTTATTTCCCTCTGAAATTGTAAATTTCCTGGGTTTGCATAGTTTGCACAAAATTTTCCAACCTTGATCTTGAGATGCATGCTGACAAGATGTTCTGAAAATTTACCATTCTGTCAGCAAAGTTATATGGTAATGTTTATGTTTGAGCTCAAAATGCCCTCTACAGGACAAGGCTTTTGAAAACCTCTTGAAGTGTATTATTTAGCAGTTGATAGGCCTTGTGCAATCTGTGCTAAGATTAAATGATATAACCAGTGGGGTGGGGTGGGGTGGGGGAGGAGGAGCCATTTTCCCCAGTCGATTAGCCTTGTTCCCTATTTCCAACTGATTATGTAAGAATTGAATATCACCATGGGTTGTCATGAGATTTTTAGGTGAGATGACAGCCCCTTAAAATTTTGAAACTGCCCTTAAAATTTTGATACTGGCTGCACCACTCCTAATATTTAAACAAATCTCTATGAAATGCATGACAAATTAATTTTGGGGATTCAGTGTTACATGTTCAAAATGATTTTCATTTCATTTAACCTTATCACATCTGCCTAATCACCTAAGCAATTTAAATTTGTGGCTCATAAGGAAAGACTATTTTAAGACTACTTGACCTTCGCAAGAATGGCAGGAAATGCCCAGTTAAGCCACTGTGCTACCCGGTTTGAATCAGTTGATTGAGAGCGTGGAAAGACGAGGAACACGTTTCCAGATAAATAGGTCAGGTTATTGATTTGATATGTCCCAAGCTGAGAATAATTGATGGTCAAGCAATTAATGATTATGTTACACCATACGTGACCAATGTAGACACGTATTATTGCATATATATTGATTAGGACCGCATATGGTGTGACAGAATTTACAGAATTAAAAAAAAAAAAATGAAATATAAACTCTCAATTGAATTGCATTCAAACATTGTGTTTTTATTGTTTTGATATTGTTTGTAGAAAAATGTAATTCATGCTTTGTTATGGAATCATTTAATTTAATTTATATCCCAGGCAGAATTCAGTGTGTTTATGCATACTACCTGAATTCATTATTGATGTAAAGTTTTAACTTTTATATGTACATAGGAAGCTATCTTTTTGAAGAACTGTACTTTAAGTAAATCATGTTTATAGGTCCCCACAAGGAGGGTAGTAGAGAATGTCCATGTGGGGAACGAGTTGATCCACAAATTGAATAGTAACATTAATATTTTACAGGCCAAGCAAAAAGTTTTTATAATTTTGAAAATAAACAAATATGAGATGAAAAGCACAAACAAATAACAGCACTCTCTCTCCCCCCAAAAGGTGAGTGTGCTTGGCACTTATGAAATCATTCCTAGGCATTCTGTTCTAGGTCATGTATTAAACCTTTTCATTTCTGTGAAGGTATCAGCCTAGAAGGGGTATTCAAGAGATACAGGAAGTAGGGGCAAGGGGGAGGGGGGCATGGTAGGATTCTACCTTGCATGCATTCTGTCTGGTTTGGAGGTAAAATTAAGGGAATTATTAAATTGATACTGTAGTAGTTAATTTGAAGGAAAATACTCAGGAAAGTGTAAGTCTTAGAAGGCTGTTAATAGGAGATTTTAATGAGCAACATTATTTAATGGCAACATGATGTACCAGTGCTTTTCTTCCATTTGTAACTTGCCTTTCTGCGAGGTGACACTTCTTACACCCCTCTTGACAGACTTCATTTGGGCCCAAAATCATTAGTCAATATGTAATATATACTTGGATAAGATCTAAAAGCGGCACAAATTTCTTGCTCACAATGATGACTATTTTGTTTTGAGATTTAAGCTGAGCAAAAAAAAAAAACAAAATGTGCTTGATTAGGGCCTATTAACAGTAATCTGTCAATCATCTCACACACGTCCCTTTAACACGGATCAGGAACGGATTTGTCCATTCAAGCTGTGCATACACCATTGCTGATTTCTTATGGCAGAGCGCATGATGAGCAACTCGACCCCAGGTGGCACGCTTGATCATGTTGGCACTTGACCATGAGAGTTTTGCACATCTCAAGTTGGATGGGCCATTCTCTACATATGGCACTATGTTTTGCACATGCTATAAGTGTATCTAGTTGCTTTTCATGTGTGAAATAAACACTTTTTTCATATCTATATTTTCTCCCAAATCAAAATTTATGAGAAGAAACTTCCTGAAATGTGTCATTGTTTGACTGTCTTTGGAATAAAGTTGTGCCTGTCTAGTTACCTTTAAAGTACATGAAAATATCAAACTTGTTAAAAGTTTTAATGATTGCACAGGTTCATGGGGAATACCTCTACCAACCTGTCCATAACAAATAGATTACATCTTGTGTATCACATTCGACCCATAAGCCTTAATGGGTATGTGATGTCTGAAAATTTAGTAGATGAAAATAATACTTCCTGAGAGTTTAATTTTAACCAATTTTGACAGAATCTAATCTGAAACACTTTACCTATTAAACATTGCCTCCCCCTTTGAGCCCAATCCATACATTTTTAATGTCATAGAAATGGGCATTTAGTACCAAACATATCTTATTGAAATCTTATCAAAATATACAAAGTCAGAGAATAGTGGAATCCTCACTTTGATCCATTTCAATCTTGAGTGCTGAGTCCAAATAGGGTTACCATATTCGACGTATTAAGCACCCGAGGCGCTTATGAAAATGTAATTGTGCCACTTTTTCGGCCTGAAGTTACTTCCTAATAAGCGCCATACTAGCCCTACAATAATCACCACAAAATCCACCGTCAGCGTCAATGTGCAAATTAAACAAATAATGAAGCAAAACCTATTTCAAATCAATCAAATTATGTTATCAGTCAAAATTGTTGAGTGGGCGCTTATTAAAGCAGGGGTGCTTTATACGGTAACCCTTTTCAGACCACACCAGGTTAGGGGACCTGTACTCATTTTCCATAAGGTTAATGTATTATTAACACTCAGCAACAGAAAAGTACTGCTTGTAAGTTTTATCCACATTCTTCTTTCTTTTTTTAAATCACAGCAAACATGAGCCTTCTACGGCAGCTAGTCAGTGCATGTCAGCAGCAGGTTTGCAGGCCACAAAGCCTGCCTGTCCTGGCTAGCTATATGACCACCTATCGGCAGCTCCATACAACCAGAGGCAGACTGCAAGACGAGGGAAACTTCTTCCAAGATAAAGAAGAACGAGAAGCGTATCTTGGTGATGAGCCAAAGGATGAATTCTTGTACGTTTTGTGAGATGTTTATTTCAAATCACTAAATAATTGCTTTTCCCTTTATGAAAAATAGGTGAGCTTGCTGTAAGCTTATCAAGCTTGCAGTAGCTTATCAAGCTTGTTGTGGGCTTATCAAGCTTGCTGTAGCTTATCAAGCTTGTTGTAAGCTTATTAAGGTTGCTGTAGCTTATCAAGCTGGCTGTAAGCTTATCAAGCTTGCTGTAGCTTATCAAGCTTGTTGTAAGCTTATTAAGCTTGCTGTAGCTTGTCAAACTTGCTGTAGCTTATCAAGCTTGTTGTAAGCTAATTAGGCTTGCTGTAGCTAATCAAGCTTATCAAGCTTGTTGTAAGCTATTAAGCTTGCTGTAGCTTATTAAGCTTTATGTAGCTTGTCAAACTTGTTGTAGCTTATCAAGCTGTGCCAGCATTTTGCACAGTTAAGGAGATTATCGCAAGCGTATGAACCAAACATACCCATATATTGTATCATTGCAAAATTTGAATAACAAATGATACCATTTTGATAAGCAAACTGCTATGCAGCACTGGTAAAACTTATTATTATTGTTTTTTTATTGTGGGTGGGAGGGAATATCCCAAAAGGGTTAAAGCCATCTACCTTTTGTAATCCTATGAAATATATATATATATATATATATATATATATATATATATATATATATATATATATATATATATATATATATATATATATATATATACATACATACATACATACATACATACATACATACATACATACATACATATATATATATATATATATATATATATATATATATATATATATATATATATATGTTTTGTGGAAGGTGGGGGTAATCTTCCCCAACCCCAACTTCTTTTATCCTAGAAAATGAGATAGGTGTAATGATATTGATTGGCACCAATTAAGGGGTGGATTGTTATAAATAGAAATATCATTCATGAAAATAGCTAGTTTTTTTTTCTAATACTAAAACTGAAAATTATTCTTTAAAACATCAATTCAAAAGAAAAAGAAGGGAAAGGGAAGGGGGCATGGCACTTACCCCCCCTACATTTACTACTAGTCAGACTTCATGTAATTAGACACAATCAATATTTTTCAGCTACCTATTAATGGTTTCTCATGCTTTGGTATCTTGTAACTATTGATTATCAATACACAACACACAGTTTGAAAAAAAGGACAACAAATTTCTGGTGCACGTTTACACTTTTTTCTAATTTCTAATACAATGTATATATTCTTTTTCCCTTTTTTATAGTTCCCCCTTGATCTCTCCTAAATTATCATTCACCTGTTTTCCTCCCAAAGTGCTCAAATGTTATTGTTTATGAATCTTATATAACTACTTGGTGCAAGTTTTGTAGCTCTACATGAGGGTCTAAAAGCGTTGCTGAATATTTGTGAGTCTCTGGAAAATTGCCCCCTCACTTTTAGGTCTGGTGTAATTACCTTCAGAATTTCAGTTATAGAAGGAAACTAATGTGTGATTTTTTTGGTTAACAGTGGTTAATGGGGCACAGTAAAGTTCTCCAACTGAACTACCCTCCATCAAAAAATCAGCACCACCACCTCCACTTTCAGAAGACAAATTCTTTCCCTCCCCTATAGAATAACCCAGAGAATTTCCAAGCTCCACTTTGTCATTTAAAAAAAAGCTAAATCCATCTGAGCAATTAAGCTCATAGGGCTGGTGCTTATCCCTGGTTTCATGGCGCAAGCAGATGAGAGTGCATGACTTCCCTGGATGGGATGCCAGTCCATCACAGAATAACTCCCCAGCAGTGCTGTTAACTCATTTTACAGCCGAGTGGACTGAAGCAAGTAGAATTGTCATGCTCAAGGACACAATGCAGCATGGGAATGGAACCCAGTACCTTTGGAGTACGAACATGACTCCTGAACCACTACACCTCCCTCCTTGCTGTTGTCATATAAGAGGATCTGAAATACTAAACACTGATTACGTCATATACTGAGATATAAATCATACCCCTATTTTGGAACAAATCACATATAATGACAGAACTTTAAACAAAAGATATTCATTATTAAAGAAATTGAAAATATATATAGATTATTCAGGACCTGTCAAATAAAATTGAGATTAATCTACTGTATGTAAACATTTTAGATATCTTTGTCACAAAACACTGAAACTTTGAGGGTTGATGTTGATGACCTCCGCGATCGAAAACAAAATGTTCTGAAAGGTCATTACTTGGAATTCCGAGGGTTATTTATGATGTGAATGTGCCTTTATAATCATATTCCTTTAAGACCCTGTGTCAAACTGAATCTTTCACTTTCATAGACTATTATTTTGCAATGTGTAGGGATTGTGATATGGTAAACACTGACTTTTGAAACTTTTTGTAATTTCTATTAAACTGAAATGAGAACTGCATTAAACAGAACTATGTTGTCTTAATTAGATAACTACTGTGTGGTCATTTGTTTTATGTATTAAATTATATTTTGCTCACAATCCTGTTTTGACCCTCCCAACTAAAATCTTTTACAGCTGCCCATCTGTATGGTGATGCTTGCTATTAGATACTGTAGATTGATTAAAATCTAGCCCCATTTAATTTGTATCAGACTTTGTAACCAACAACAGATATTAATGTCAATTAAAATGACTTAAATTAGTAACGAGTGATGTCATTTTGCATCACAAATAAACAAAAACTTCTAGTCTGGGTGTTTTTAAGGGTGTATTTTTTTTTTTTTTTTATAAAACAAATGTTTTTGGAAATTGTGTATATCCTAAGATGATTTAATTGTTCAGAATTTTGTGATGCATCCAAAATTCATCTACCTGTGATCAATCTTTTTGCCTGAAGGTCTTACACGTTTTGTATTCCATGATCCAATTTTGACATGTTGAAGCACAGATCAGTTAAGATATTGTTATCAGCAGAGCTAACAGGAAGCATTGAATGGGCTGACATCAAGCTTGATTGTATATTTAAAGCAAGAAATAAGAAAACAATTCTAATGATAGGTAGCACAGAACTAATTAACGTATTTATCCACTGGTGAAAAGTGATAACCACTTAATTTTGGTAGATATCTAAAAGTGATATATATTAACCCTTGTTGAAAACATGGAATGGGCTTACATCGAGTTCAACCATACATTAAAGCATGTAGTAAGAAAGAAGAAGATTTTACTATTAGGTAGCACAGAACTTATTACGTATTTAATCACTGGTGAAAGTGATAACCACCAATAAAAAGGCTGAGAAAACTTATCTGAAGGACTGACAGTTTTAAAAGCAACAAGCTAAAGACATGACGTACAAATTTTGGTAGATATATAAAAGTGATATATCATAACCCTTGTCGGACTGATATGGAATGAAGGGCAGGTTCTGGTCTCGATGATACTGATATGGAATGAAGGGCAGGTTCTGGTCTCCATGATACTGATATGGAATGAAGGGCAGGTTCTGGTCTCCATGATACTGATATGGAATGAAGGGCAGGTTCTGGCTGGTCTCCATGATACTGATATGGAATGAAGGGCAGGTTCTGGTCTCCATGATACTGATATGGAATGAAGGGCAGGTCCTGGCTGGTCTTAATGATACTGATATGGAATGAAGGGCAGGTTCTGGTCTCCATGATACTGATATGAAATGAAGGGCAAGTCCTGGCTGGTCTCCATGATACTGATATGGAATGAAGGGCAGGTTCTGGTCTCCATGATACTGATATGGAATGAAGGGCAGGTTCTGGTCTCCATGATACTGATATGGAATGAAGGGCAGGTTCTGGCTGGTCTCCATGATACTGATATGGAATGAAGGGCAGGTTCTGGTCTCCATGATACTGATATGGAATGAAGGGCAGGTTCTGGTCTCCATGATACTGATATGGAATGAAGGGCAGGTTCTGGTCTCCATGATACTATATGGAATGAAGGGCAGGTTCTGGTCTCCATGATACTGATATGGAATGAAGGGCAGGTTCTGGTCTCCATGATACTGATATGGAATGAAGGGCAGGTTCTGGCTGGTCTCCATGATACTGATATGGAATGAAGGGCAGGTTCTGGTCTCCATGATACTGATATGGAATGAAGGGCAGGTTCTAGTCTCCATGATTAGGGCTTTCTCAAATATTCCCATGATTTTTCATATGGATTTATATGAGATAGCCTAGGGCAATTAAAGAAAATATTGGTGATAATATTACTAAGAGTTCAGTTTTAGCAAGAGAAGAAAGTCAGTTGAGGGAAAGTAACAGTGGAAGAGGAATCCGGTTAGGATTTGAAAAGCTTTTTTTTTTCCCCTCTGAATAAAGAACATATAATAAGTCCTCTTCGCGTTGGAAATATGAATCCTGTAAAGGTATTGGTGATAAAACAATGATATCTTATTCTTTTAAAAGTTATCACATTTCAAAGATTCCACCACTTTGTTGAAAAGTAACTGTTGTAGTCAGTCTTAATCAACAAGTGTGATCAGTGGCGTAACTAAGGTGGGGCAGGGTGGACAGTTGCCCCCTTAAAAAGTTATGGCCTGCGCCCTAAAGGGGGCCGTGAAAAAATATATCATTATACCTATACACTATCGGAGTCCGCAGGGCCCCACTCGTTCCCAGCCAGTGGGGCTCTACGATGTGATATAACATGTAATTAACAAAACAATGTTTTGCCCATCTATTCATATACCTGATGTTTTTATAAAGATAAAATTGAAAATTTATTTTCATAGAAATACAAAGAAAGAAATGTACTGCACCAGTAACCTTTCAACACACTTGTGGAATTTCTGAAATGCAGTTACTCCTAAACGGCATAAAATATGTGAAATTAAACTTCTCACGTTCCTTAAACAGTAGATAACAGGAACGTAAAAAACACCTTCTATCAGGTGCTATTTTAGTAAAATTATAGTGAAATGCTGTCATCTGATGTGGATGTATCCTTCCTTTTGATTGTGGGACAAGGATAGGGAAAGTGGGAACAACTTGTGAAATAATTGTTGTACTACTTGCAGAAAATATTTAAAGCAAGTAGTAAGAATTAAATTTTAATGATAGGTAGCATAGAACTAATTATTCAACCAATAAAGAGGCTGACACAATCTATGATATTGAATGAATAACAGATCCTCTCTGTTCTCAGGTAGATAAGGCTTAAAGGAATATTCCTGTGATTTTTTATGTGGATTTGTATGAAAGAGGACAATTAAAGATGTAAATCTTTGTTTTTATGGCACATGCACATGACAGGTGGGTGATGAAGTCACAAGTCCCTGTCTCAGGCTGTCTGCTGTAGCTTGGCATCAATACTCCATACGGGAGCCTTGCTGAGTTCCCGCAAGGGAGTATCATGTAAAAAAAAAATTTATTTCACAAAGTATATGTTCTCATTCTTCCTTATTGTGGTCCCACAATTAAAAAGAAGTAACCATCCTCATAAGATAAAAACATTTCACAATTGCTGCGAGAAATAAAATGCTCCTTGATCAATAGTTTTAACAGTCCCGGTTAGTTGCTGTTAAAGGAATACTTCCATGTGTTGTCATTTACATTAATGTGATAGAGGACTTTAAAAAAATGTTCCTGAAAAAACCATTTTGGTGTCTTATTCAATTTAGAAGTTATCACATTTCAAAGATTTCTCCAGTATGTTGAAAAAGTGACCTGTAAAGTAAGTCTTAACCAACAGCATGATGTCATATTTGTACTTCTAAGATCATTTTTATTAAATTCTTTCAAAATTACTAGATAGTAACCTGTTTCTGATCTTTCAAATGCAACAACTCTTGAACAGAATGAAATATCAACATGGTTTTTATCACCAATTGTTTCTTTAAAGGATTAGTTTAGTGGTCAAGCTAGTCCATCTTATTTTAAAGAGGACTTCAAGAGAAACGAAATGGTGAAGAAAGCATTCAAAAATCTTATTCCGTTAAGGAGATATTCAAAATTAAAGCTCTGCCTTATCTGTGTAGAAATGACTGGTATAGTATATCTACTATTGAAAGTTGGTGCCTTCATCCTCACATTTTTAACAATTGTTAATGTATTTTAAAGAAAGTTTATTTCATTTTTTCACTCTTTAAAATATTTTCCTTCTAACTTTCTTCAGGTGGTATATTATAAATACCCTTCAAAGATTCAGTTTTACTACTTTTGTTTGACATATCTCATGGTTTTTAAGCCACAAAATCGCAGGACAAAATATGATACAATACATTGGGACTTTGAGGAATCTGAGGCTATGATATCACAGCTAATCGTTTCTACAGTCGTTTCTACACAAATGATATTTTTCTTTAACGGAATAAGATTTTTGAATGCTTTCTTCACCATTTTGTTTCTTTTGAAGTCCTTTTTCATATAAGATAGTCTTGCTTGACCCCTGGTCTTCTTTCATATAAGATAGTCTTGCTTGCCCCTGGTCTTCTTTCATATAAGATAGTCTTGCTTGACCACTGAACTTCTTTCATATAAGATAGTCTTGCTTGCTCCTGGTCTTCTTTCATATAAGATAGTCTTGCTTGCCCCTGGTCTTCTTTCATATAAGATAGTTTTGCTTGACCCCTGGTCTTCTTTCATATAAAATAGTCTTGCTTGCCCCTGGTCTTCTTTCATATAAGATAGTCTTGCTTGCCCCTGGTCTTCTTTCATATTAGATAGTCTTGCTTGCCCCTAGTCTTCTTTCATGTAAGATAGTCTTGCTTGCCCCTGGTCTTCTTTCATATTAGATAGTCTTGCTTGCCCCTAGTCTTCTTTCATGTAAGATAGTCTTGCTTGACCCTTGGTCTTCTTTCATATAAGATGGTCTTAATTGACCCCTGATCTAATCCTTTAATAATCTTCTATCACACAGAGGATTATTCCTTTAACAGTAACTAACAGGAATGGTTGAAGCCACCTTTTATCAGGGACTATCTTATATTGCACAGCAATAGTGAAAAAAAAGAAAAAAATCTGATGAGGATGTATCCTTTCATTTGATTGTGGGATCAGGATAAGGAAAAAGGAAAACCTTGTGAAATAAATGTTGTACTGCTTGAGAAAATGTTGAAATATTTCCTTAAAATTTTCCCCTTTAGGACAAAAACCCTGACTTTGATGTTTGTATGATAGGTTTCAAAGGGGAATTAAATTTTTTAGTAATAGTAAAACAATAAAAACTAGTTGATGAAAGCAAATTTTAGGTTTGCATGTTTGATTTTTGGTTTGAGTGTTGCTCAATACGCTTGAGATTTTGCACTTAAAAGTGTAATATATGTTTGTGAAATATTAATGACTTTCCAAATCCTTGATCCGTGTGAATCTGGATGTTTTAAGAGTATTGAAATGGAAGTTAGGAATTTCTCATTCATATCTGTTTTTGTGAAAGTGACCAATCGTGATGCAGAAAAATTGATTTTGAAGCTCGTTCAAAAATCATGGCAGACATTGACCTCTTGTAGGTATGTAGGGAGGCTATGTGTATTTTGATTGGTGTGCATTCATGCATTTTCAAGTTTTCAGACAGTGATTGGTGAGGACCTTAGCTAGGTGGAGAAGGCGTGAATTATATATAAATTGATGAAAACTACTTGACCATGGGCAGTATCCGTTTTATTTTACCAACTTTACTTGATACAAAAAATATTAAGGCAAGATAGAATACACATCCTCATTCAAGGCTTATTTTCCAATCTGTAGATCTTTTAATTGTGCCCTAATTTGATTTTTCCTATTTATTGTTGAAAATAAAAGGCTTGACCACTGAATGTACCATTAAAAGAGTTTCAAGAAACCAGAACCTCGACACATTTTAATCTTTGTTGTTACCTGATTATTGAGCCCTGTGGTATGATTCTTCAGCTCTATGCACTGGTCCCCCCCCCCCTCCACCGCCTCCCACCCCTCCTCTGCTACCCATTGGCTTATACTAGACACAATGCATTGTTTTAAATTTTGGAATTTGTCTTGACACCATGTTCTTAATTCCTTAAAGAAGCACTTTTTCACTGGGAGTCTTAAAGGATTAGTTCAGTGGTCAAGCAAATTGATCTTCTATTAAAGAGGATTTTAATAGAAACATACATTAGGGAAGAAACTACTTCAATATTTTATTATGTTGAGAAGATATTCAAACCCCCTACCAATTTCAAGCTGGAGAAGGCATATTGAACATTTTCAAGGTGTGAAATTAAGGGAAGAAATATGAAGAAAAACAAAAGCATTTTATTGCATTTCCCTGTTCATACATCATATTTTTTCAATAAATTAAAAAAGTATCAAACGTTGATTACTTGTAACTTGAAAACTATACACGCTTTTTCCAAAATTTAATGACCATTAAACTCAGAATTTAATGCTCTTTTAGGATAGTAAACAGTAAACTTTTGTACCTGTCCGTACACCTTCAAATACAAATGTCTTTAAATCCTGGCATTTGTATCCAAAACAATAAAAAATCTGTGAGGGTCTTATGACCCATGTACTATTTCCTGTAAAATTGTTAAAGGAGCTGGCAGCCGAAAAGTGAGGGCACTTTTTTTTTTGAGTCTCAAGAATATTCTAACACACTTTTTGTGCACAGGACTGCAAAACCTTTGATACAAATTTTCAAATTAATCATAATTATTTCTCATGAATGCAAGTAATTTTTCAACGAGATGAGTTTAAAAAAAATTTAGGTCTGTGTTATTTCCAAATTCTTAGCAAAAATGATGCCTCACTTTTCTCCTTTAAAGTGCAGTGTTTGACCAAATTTGACAGTGAATAGATCTATATACAATAATGAAGCTTTTTGTCAACTTAAAAGTCAAATTAATTATAGAATAGAGAAAAGCTATTTCTGTCCTTTCTTAGTATTTGAATAAAGCAAAAAGTTATAAGCTTTGAAATGCTTGTGTTTTAAAACAACAGAAATGCAAATGATTTGTATGATAAGATAATGGAAATAAAGATAATTAATCTACCCACTTAATTATCTGACAATGTTTATGGTCATAGAGGCCGTGTTCTCACTTAGCCCTGGATCATGATCCCCCGACGATAAACCCGCTTAATTGTAAAAAAAAAACGTCATTTGTTTTCACTTGAGTGGCGATCAGACCCACTGCAGGCGATCTCACGTGGGCATGAGTGCACCGAAAGTCGATTAATGAGTCAAAAATCTATGAAATGTCAGAAAGTCGATTGGTGAGTCAAAAATCCATTAAATGTCTGAAAGTCGATTGGTGGGTCAAAAATCCATGAAATGTAATCCAGCATGCTAACTATTCATTTAGAATAAGCAAGTTATAACAGAATATTGCATAACTAACATGATCACATGACACTGATCTGCATTCACACAAGAACTTCATAGGTGGATCTGATCCCCTGCTCCAGATCATTATCCTATCCTCGACTAGGATCAAGATCAAGCGACTGCAATCTGATGTGGTGAGCGTTCTCACAGTATGAAATTTGCGGATCTGATTGCCTGCAGTGAGTCTGATCCCTGATTGCCTGCAGTGAGTCTGATCACGAGCTCATTGTCAAGTGAAAACACGTTCATAGACCTAACTTACACAGATATAAAGCCAAGCATATTCGTTAATATACTTATCTGTTGCCCACTTGACATATGCCTGGTGATATCATGTTTGCACAATTATATAAAGTGCATGGATAACTAATTTTATTGTCAGCAATTGCTAGGTTAATGGGTGCGGTTAGAATAGTTATTCTTGGTGGATTATCAAGCTGCTGATTTGTTTGGTATCCTTTTATCAAAATGTTATTGCACCAACGTTTGTATCAGGCATGATTATTAAACTCTGTCTTTATTATTTTGTTGATTTGCATAAAGTTGCTACAGTGTATGAACTGACAAGACTTTTTTACTTAGTATGCTCAGTCAGGGAGTGTAACAGGATGTGACTGCATATGAACATAGGGAGGGATGCATAATGGGAAATAGATGGTGGTCAGGCGGGACATAGGATAGAATAAATACCATGTGGTATGTACCAAGGGCTATATCAGGCATGATTATTTGACTCCACCTTTTTCTTATTGAACAGTTCATTTATATAAACTTATTTTAACTAACAGACTTTCCTACATAGTGTGCTGAATCAGGGACTGTAATAGCTAGGACAAGACTTCTTATGGGGAACCTATGGGATGTTGTGTGGGACATGGGGTGCGATGCCATGTAGGACATGGGGTGGGATGCCATGTGGGGTGGGAGGTCATGGTGGGGTGGGATGCCATGCGGGACATGGGGTGGGATGCCATATAGAATATATGGTGGAATGCCATGCAGCACATAGGGTGAATACAATGCAGGACATATGGTGGAATGCCATGTTGGAGATATGGTGGAATGCCATGTGGTTTAAGGGATGGGATGGGATGTCATGTGGGACATGGGTTGGGATGCCATGTTGGAAATATGGTGGAATGCCATGTGGGACAAGGGGTGGAATGGGATGTCATGTGGGATATAGGGTGGATGTCATGTGGGACATGGGATGCCATGTGGGACTTAGTGTGGATGCCATTTTTATTATTGGGCGGGTAATATATGGGTGTTAATTTGCATGGGCATGCGAACCATGACAGTATTTACTGTCTAATTCAAGATTTGAATGATTTTAAGCACATAACTTTTTTTCTTAGTTTTGTTACAATTCTTTGGCCTATCAGTCTTACTGAAAAACTCAAACACTGACCTGCTCAGTTTTTAATACCCTTTTAAGCAATACAGAAAGTGCTACTTGCCCATAAACCTCTTAATGTTATGATGACATTGACACCACTTCAAAAAAAAAAAAAAATTGTCTCTCACCTCATCATCCCTTTTTTAGTACGTTTAAGACTAGAGAATAGTACTTACATCTTCTTTAAAAGGTAAGGTTGCATTCAGTATTCATCAATTCCAGGAGCAGAGAAATAGTAAATTTCTATTTTTAGGATAATGACGTCGTTGCAAGGTTGTTGTTTCTAAGAAATTGGCTATTATGCCATTTTGTCATCCAAAAAAAGCATGGTTGAAGACTTTCAATGATTTTGAATTTCTTGCTTTTGGTTTTAAATTATAGAATTACCTAATAAGAATACTTTGACTGTTTTTATTAGTGATTTCCGCATTAATAGGTGAAGCTAATGCATTTGTATTATATGATGCATGACTTGTATTGTATACCTGGCTGTAAGTAGAGTTTTGTAAGAAGGAGAGTACTTTCTAAGCCAATATTCATTGTGG
>JAIGNY010003930.1:932500-1007500 GCA_020152595.1 Chiridota heheva | reverse complement strand
TGTGTTCTGATGCTTTTTTTCACAAGCTGATTGATTTGAAAAATTTGTATTTACTGTTATGTTATTGCATCATGAAATATTTGTTCCATGATATCTATTCATAAGCCACACCCACCATGCAGCTTGTAAACAGGATTTCTCAAATATTTCATGATATGCAATGACATAACAGTTAATACAAAATCAATCAGCATGAAAAAAAGCATTGGAACCACAAAACCTTTTGGTTCTGGTTTATTTGTTCTTTTTCAAAATTAGAGGATACTTTTTTCTATGATGGGGGAGGGGGAGGTACTTTTTCATCAATTATGGAGAACAGTTTCTGATGCCACTCCCTATGTAAATGTGCAATGTCTTGATTCTAGTCAGAGTATCAGGCATTTGAAGAAACTAATAAAGTCACATTTTTGAACCACCAGCTTCAGGATTAACCTACTGTACTTACAATTCTGAACATCAACACAGTTGAAGTATATTTAAACAAAGCTTAATTTTCCAAGAATGGGGGTATATTTAAGTCTTTCCGGGGCACTAACCTGTTTCTCTTCAGTTTCCTCTATTATTATTATGTTTATCTTATCTTAAAACCCTTCCTAGAAAAGTAATTTTTCATCTCTACTTTATCACACTCTCATAAGATTTCAGAAACTTCAAAAGTATTCAGTAAGGAAGCGCTTCTCCTTTTTTCCTTTGCAAGTTCTCAAGTATTAGTGGCACCCACATTCCAAGCAAACTTTCACTTTCATCTCATTTATCAAGTAACTGGAGAAGTTTCTCTTACCATCATCACTTGGAGAAACTCTGCTCTGCATAATGCTGATGCATGGTTCTTGAAGGAGACATTTTTAGGTTACTGGTAGAGTTCAAAAATGTCTAGTCTGGCTAATCGTCAGAGGCTGGCAAAGCTCCATTTCATCAATCACTAGCCCTTCATACAAATTATGGAAAATTTCTCAAATACCAGAACGAAGACTCACAAAAGAGTTTATAATCATGGAATAAACTGGAGTAGAGTTCAGCAAAGGTTTCATATGAAAAATATACAGAAATTGTAAATAAACCTTTGAAAAGTTATCAAATATTTGCAAGACTAAAAGGTGTTTACATTTCTGACAGGATATTTGCAAATTCATTTTTAGTCAGTTTGTGAAGGTTCTGTTGTATAAAGATGTGTTTTCTTGGTTTCTTTAGGTCTTACTTTACCACAGGGCGATATTATTGCTGTTTTGGGTGCCCCATTTTGGCTCCGCCTCCCAAGCGTGTTTAAAAAAAGCGCTGGTAGAGTAAGGGTTAATCAACCCGTGAAACCCTTACTACCACATGGCGATATTATCACCATTTTGGATGGTCCATCTTTGAATTTGCCTTTCAAGCGCATTTTCAAAAAAGTGCTGGTAGAGTAAGGGTTAGAACCGTTAACATTTGCAAGTTCATTTTTAAGAATATATATGGAAACCGTTAAAACTGTGTAAAAATATCCATTAAGATTAATTTAAAATTTACCATTTTTGGTTCCGATGCGATAGATTCAGGAAACTATACGGTCATGATTGCGTGTGTATGTGTGTATGTATGTGTGTGTTTGTGACGGCCAGCTTATAAACGCAATATCTCAAGAACTATACACTGGATTCATGTCATACAGTATGTAGTACACAGATAGCTTATGGTCTGTAGATGTGCCCTATTGTTTTTGATGATGATGTCATGCATATTAATGAGTAGGTGGGGTTTGATGTAAAAATCTTGAATTCATATTTTAACAACCACATGTCTGTTTTGTTTCATATTTCATTTAACTATGATGTTAGCTGGTGTGTACATGTTCATGACATAAAAACGTTCATGACATAATTTCATTGATATGCTTAGTAGGCGGGGCCTAAAATGATTTTGCTGAAAAGAGCTTGTAAACACAGTATCTCAAGAATGGTAAACTGGATACATGTCATATTTGGTACACAGATAGCCAGTGCACCACAACTGGTTATCAAAGGCTGTGGACATTGACTTGGTTGTTGATGTTATGTCTGTCCGTACGCCGTACCTGTGTTCTCGTCCAGGTCGTATTAAGCGTTTTGGATAGCATTGTTACTATCATAATACCGAATACGCAGGCGACGACCCCGTCATTGTAATTGTGTGTTCACTCGCCGTCGGCTGTGGTGTGCATGGGAATGGTAGATAAACAATCATTGTTTGAATGGAAACACAATACATTGAACAGGAAGTTGGGTTGGTAATTGTCATACCTGAGGTTTCAGGATAAACTCAGGTGTCGGGTGTGGGTGGGTCTAAAAGAGAAACTTTTCAGCATGAAGGGCCTGCTAATAATTTAAAAACATATGCAGATTTGTGATGTTATATTTTTTCCCCAATCAACAGTTTGTTAGAAAAGATGTTCTACACATGCATTGATGATTAATAATAAAGAAACATATTTATAGAATTATTTAAAAATGTGGGCTTTCAACTTCACAATTTACAAACAGTTTTCATATTGAAAAAGCTTGGAACTTCAACCAATCATAATTACAAAATGAGCTTTTCACAAAATTAATAAGTTTATCACTGTGAAGCAAAAATTTGCTAGGTGTCTCTTTAATACAAAGGGGTTAATGCATTATATCAATGATTTTCAATTGTCTATGTACTATTTTTGCAACTTTAATGCATTTTACATGCATTGAAACTGTCAATAATCTGACACAAGTAAGGTATTGAAGGGCCTTAAGCCTAAACTTGGAAGTGGGATATTTTCTTCTCATATAGTTTGCCATACATGCAGGGCCTCGTTTAATGTGGTGACCAGTGACCAAAATTGGTGACCAGTGACCACTTTTCTTGATGACTTTTCTCCACATGGATTAACTGGTCAACAGACTTTAAATTTTGGGAAATCAAAGGGTGCCTTAAAAAGTCAAATGTGCCCCCCTAATTGATAAGTTTTGCCCTCTTTTAAAAAAAAAAAAAAAAATGTATTTAGATGGTAAAAAAAAGAAAAGATAAAAAAGGATTTCCTTCAGTTGGTGCACTTATACACTTATTCATGTGCATGTGCACTTCACACATGGTATATTGTGCACTTATCATTGCACTCATTTTGCCATCTTTAGCTTATTTTGATGGTAAAAAAAATCATATTCTGTAGTAATGTTTTTGAATTAATGGCAAACAGTATGAGTGCATGGTGATGAGTCTGTATCTTTAAAATAAAATAAAAGTGCTACTTTCCAACATTTTGAAAAATTGTTTGAAGAATGTTTTTCAGAAAGTTTGTTTAAAAATACTTTACAAAAAAGTATTGTGTTATTTATTATACAAAATAACACCAGAGCGGCCCTTCAGGGACTGAGAGGCGATGGTCCCCTTCAGACTCTCCCTGTGCAATTAGTATTCCATGTAAAATGTATTGGCGAGTGGTGACCAGTAATAATTCCTTAAACAAGGCCCTGTTACCATATCTTTGACAGCTGGGAATGTCCCATCCTTCTGTCTCTTAATATTGTGCCCTTGCTTGTTCCCAGAAATTAATGTATATATTTTTTCATTACCGTGGTAAATGAAGGTGCATATGCTCCCATGTAACTGCTTCACATTACATAACCCCTACAAAATAAATCCCTAGCGAGACCACTGAGCTTTTGAAACTTTTGAACATTTGCAAATAATGTCTGAAATCTTTTAGGAAAATATAAGTTTGAAGGCTGAAAGTCTTTGAGCCCTTGATTCTCTGGGCTTAAAGGGTTTTTGTAATAATGATATTAATGGCTGTAATAGCATGTCTTATATGGCTCCTTAATTAATGTATAGCATTTTGAATGTGCTTTGCAAATAAATTCACCGTCCATACAGATCTAACTGGTCCCTGAGAGCTATGCTCAATAGGTCGCCAACAACTGCACAATAAGCCCTGAAACCACAGGTGATAATGTTTCAATTGCAGAATGTCATTTTAAGTCAGAGGTGTAGGTAGGGGAGGGGGGACTTTCCCTGAAAGGATTTCACCTTCCCGGTCACGTTGCATGCTTTCTTTACCTTCCCGGTCACGTTGCATGCTTTCTTCACCTTCCTGGTCATGTTGCATGCTTTCTTCTCCTTCCTGGTCACGTTGCATGCTTTCTTCACCTTTCCACTTGCCTAGTTTCTTTACGGTTGCAAATTTTCTCACAAATGTTTTGACAATTGGTGTTGGTATCATGTTGCAGTTTGATTTTAAATATATTCCATAGTTGGATTACTAAATTGTGCAGTTAGTATCATTTCAGTGCAATTTTAAGGGGCTGGTTTTCTTTCCTGACTCACACAGCCCTTTTGTAAATAATATTCCCTATCTGTGATGACACCAGTTTTGTGTATAACATTTTATACTCAAAGAACCCTTTCCTCTTAAAATGTAGTTCTATTCCAACATTAATGCCTGATTAAAAATTTATAGTATGTCAAGAAGACAAACAAATCTGGTAGCTATATTGTAGGGTGTCTCTTTCATGGTGGCAGGGCGGAAGTTATGTTTTCTCCTTTTGTTTTTGTATTAAACATATTTGAAAATATAAGAAAACACCACAGAACTGTAATCAAGGTGATTTCTGGGCCAAAATGATTATTTGAAGACATTATAGATCAAACAGGACCAAAATATGTTGCTTTGAACTTGACCCACATCATTAAGGTCATTTACGACATGTTGGTGTTGTGCAGCACTCTGAGGCTTGTAGTCTCTGTCTGTCGTAATTATCTTTTGTAATCCAGAATGATTAGTCCCTGTTGGAATGAGAAGGAATTTCAGCATTAAATAAGATTGGTCCACTGTAACTGACATGCCACTGTGAGATAAATGTGTCAGTTTATATTACACATTTAAATGCAGGATGGGTGGTATGGGAAAGAGGGGGAGGTGTGGGAAGGGGGAGGGAGATATTGAAAGGGTGAGAGGTACGGGAAGAGAGTGGGAGATATTGGAAGGGATGAGAGATATGGGAAGAGTGGGAAATATTGGAAGGGGTGTTAGATATGCGAAGGGGCCTGAGGGGGGTATTGGAAGGGGAGAGAGGTATGGGAAGGGGAGCAAGGTATTTCAAAAAGTGCTGACATTGGGTTATTTTGAAAGGATTGAAATTTGCCAGTTTCTATGGGCTCACTCCCTGGATGCCTAATAAGCAAATATCAATTTACCATCCTCCCCACCCCTGATATTAAATACTTTCTGATGACACTGTTTACATGATTGCTTAATACTTAACTATGTTGAATCTAATATTTTTAACATAAATTAACATAATTGTTTTTCTTTAATCTTTAGCATTACTTAATAAAAAGAGAGAACAAATTATCACTTCTAAAATGGCAAATAAAGAATTACATAACTTAACATTTTCCAGGAGGACTTTAGGTGATATTTATTAAGACTTCAAACGAAATGCTGATTTCCTAGTAAAACCTATAAAGTCAATACTTTTTAAACGAAACAATCTTTCGTGATGCTGCTTTTGCTGCTTGGGCTTTTTAACTTCTATTTTATGTATCCAAAAGAGGCTTTAACTTTTTTCTGGGTTTTTGCTTTATTGTCATAAAGAATATGCACAAGATGGAGAAAGTAAACAAAGGAAAACCTCAAAGGCAAAAAGGCAACAGATAGAGACATTATTCAGAATTTAATATTCAAATAAAATGTGAAGTGCAAAGTGACTTAAGCCCTTGCGTGAGCTGAATCAGCAATAAAGTTGTAGTGCAAATAAAAGTACTAAATTTATAAACACAATGAGTAATTGAAGATTTTCTATATAAAGATAGAAATCTGAATTGTCTGCAGGTGAACTTTTCATGCCCTACATCATGGGGAGGGGATGGTCAGCTGCTCTTCCATGGTTTCGATCCTGCTTAAATGAAATGAAGACATCATTCCTGTAGCCCGCATGGGGCACAGGGGGGCTGTGCGAAGGTATGTGCCCCCTTGTGTAAAACCAAAAGACAAAATAAAACACAAGAATATGGAGAATCTGTCCAAGTTCCCTCTCACTCATGAAGTGCTTTTGCCTCCCCCACCCCTCCACCCTCCACCCACCCACCCCCATCCCTCCACCCACCCCACCCCCCATCCTCCTTGCGAAAAGTCCTGGCTACTGGTTTGTTGCCAGGACAAAAACTTAAAAAAATTCATACTTTCCTTTGTAAATGAGAGTTGAATGATGAATGAATGTTATAGCACGTTTAGGACACAGTTTGGTCGACAAGGACCCAATTGGTTTCATTTGTGTCAATAAAAGGTACAGCCCAAATCTTGCCAATTATAACTAAGTTGAATGTTTTTGTATAAAAGTTCTATATTGCTATTTATCTGAAATTGACAGTATTTACTTGTAAGCATGCATGCTCTCTCTATTGCTCCTCCCTCATTGATTATCCCATTTTTTTTCTTTCAAAAAGTCATCTCATGGAAAATTTCTTTGATACAATTACTACTGTAAAGAACTAGTTTTAAATGTTTTCTGAAAAGTATGATCTAATTTATACCTTGTGGATTAGAGAAGAAAGACCCTCTTCAGATGATCCTTTTTGGTTCCAATTGGTTTAGCATATGGAACCTATGCAGTGTTGCTGAAATGTGTATGTATGTGTATATGGGTGTATGTATGTGCATGGGTGTATGCATGTATGTATGTGTGTCTGTGACAGCAAGCTTGATATCTCAAGAACCATACACCAGATGCATGTCAGATGTGGTACACAGATAGCCCATTGTCCGTAGATGTGCCCTTTTGTTTTTGGTGGTGATTGTCATGCATATTAATGAGTGGGCGGGGTTTAAATGTAAATATCTCGAAATGTTCATATTTGTACAACCGCATGTCTGCTGTGTATCATATTTGGTGTAGTTATGTTATTAGCATGTGTACATGTTCATAATACAAAAAATGTTGAATTTCATTAATATGCATAGTGGGCGGAGCTTAATATGCATAATGGGCGGAGCTTAACATGATTTTGTTGAAAAGAGCTTGTAAGCACGGTATCTCAAGAATGGTAATCTAAATTCATATCATATTTGGTACACAGATAGCCTATGATCGGTAGATGTGCCCTATTGTTTTTGGTGGTGATGTCATGTATATCAATGAGTAGGCAGGGCTTAATGTGAACAAATTTGAAATGCTCATATTTTAACAATCACTGTTTGATTTGATATTAAGTATAATTATGTTGTTAGCTAGTGTGTATGTGTTCATTGTATAAAACCGTTGAGTTTTATTAATATGCATAGTAGGCGGGACTTTATATGCTCTTGCTAAAAAGACCTTGTAAACATGGTATATTTTAAAAAGGACAAATTGGATTCACATCATGTGCTGTACACAGATAAAACATAGTCTGTGGATGTGCCCTATTGTTTTTGGTGGTGATGTCATGCATATTAATGAGTAGGTGGGGCTTAATGTAAAAATCTTGTAATGTCTATATTTTCACAATCACATGTCTGTTTTGTTTCACATTTTGTAGAATTATGATGTTAGCTAGTTTGTACATGTTCATTAAAAAAAAAAAAAACATTGAATTTCATTAATATGCATTGTGGGCGAGGCTTAATATGGTTTTGCTGAAAAGAGTTTGTAAGCATCATATCTCATGAACGATTCGTGTCATATCAAATATTTCATGATATGCAATGACGTAACAGTTAATACAAAATCAATCAGATGAAAAAGCATTGGAACCACAGAATCTTTTGGTTCTGGTAAAATGTTGCTACAGGATAAAATTATCCCACATTCAACATTTCAACCAAATTTGCTTTGGTTTTTAACTAAATTTGCTTTGGTTTTTAACCAAATTTGTTTTGGTTTTCAACCAAATTCTATATTTACTGTCGTTTGTTTGGAATACACAATCAGAAATAGTTTCTTGTTTGGTTTAATCTGTAAATTTTTCCTTCTGATTTATTGTAAAGAAAAAAATATTCGGATATGCTGTAAATGTATAGAACTTGTTTATCACCGTCCTGATAAAATGGTATCTTATATGTTGCCATACTTTGTAAGTCAACAGAAGGCTTTCACAATCAGGGGCCACATTTGCAGTTAGCAATGTAATGGACAGAAAATTGTTTTACACATTTATCTGAATCTTGTTTTCCTGTGTGATTTTTGTATGATTATTCATGTTCTTCTTTGTGGATGATTTTCCATTACTTGCATAAACTTTCTTTATATAAGTATACGACTTGAAAGAGATATGATATGGATTTGTATCAAAATATTTTTTTTAAATCTGTTTTGAAATACCTGAAATGAAATGAAACAAAAATCTTCTTATGTAGTTAGAGATCATGTAATTTATTTTATGCAGCTGGTTGCTGTAGGTTAATGCTTGGTCACCCAAACCAAGTTGATTTGAGGAGAATTCAAGAAATTATATTACCAACCTCAGACACAACACTTCATACTTGGTTATATTTTGCTGTAGGTTTTATTTCACCCTTCCCTCTTATATTTTGCTCGCATATCAATATTTTTTGTATAAAAAAAAGTAATCAAAAAAACTTAATTGAATGATCATATAAATATCTGATTCAACCAATTTTTAATTATTCAAGCTAAGCATTTAAAAACCAGCATTGTCGTCTAACTGCCAGTGCATTTGATAAATATATACACTTCCATTTTTTGCTCTCAATCTATTCTGACATAAAAAAAAAAAAACAATAGATGAAGCCAATTTAGTATGTAAGAATTAAAAACAGAATGCAATCTAATGGATATTTCATTTTGAAACAGGGTTGTTTTGATTAAAAACATGAAAAATTGGAAATAAAATATATACACAATAAACTTCATGGCCTAAAACATAAACAAACTGTGTATACTTACAACTGTCATTCAGAAAGGAGCTTGTTTGTTTTGAATGATTTCACTCATATCAACATACAATCTGAATTTATTAACCCCAGCTCATCGTAAATAGCGCAATTATAATATTTGCATATTGTTTGAACGTGTTTGTACTCTTTCCCGCCAATTTTATTCCACCCACACAAAACACTTTTGTAAAAGTTTCCAGGTAAATAATGTGTAGTATATTACACATCCAAAGCCCAGCATTGTGCTAAGCTATAGCAACACCAGATTGTAGCTACAGTAAAAATAGCTTTTCTGAATTTTACCCCTTTCTAAGCCTCCATGAGTTCGGTCAAGTTTAGTATATTCACAGCCTATTAACAAACCTTTCCCTTCCTATTGGTTGATTAACATGGAGATATTTCCATTCTGGAAAAGGTGAGCCAAAATTATTCTGTGATGTATTTCACTGATGAACATTACCAAAACACTTTTCTGGTTGTGAAAAAGAACATAAGATTTGAATTTGTGCTTCATTTATACACATGAAGCAATCTTTATGATGATTATAGAGTTAGAATATTGTTACTGACAAACATAATTACCTGGTGCTTCTTCAAATGATGTTTAATTTGGTGCCTTATGGCCTTGAGCTTGTAGTGTGTACAGTTATACCCCATTTGCTGAATGAACTTGACCTGGTGTTTATATCAGCTTACAATTTTTAGAAATATTGGCAACGTACCAAGTATTTCAGAAAGCCGGGCAGTTTATAGTGAACAACAAGATTTTAACGGCAGAGCTGTAGATCCACAGAAAAACAATTCATTGTCACCTATAAGCAAGATAGGCTACCGTGCATGTATACCTCTAAAAACTGTATCCTTGGACAAATTGTTAACCTTGTGTTAACTAGTGGAGGGAAACACTAATATCTATGGAATGGACACATTTCTTGCACTTCTAAAAATGTTTTTTGAAGGTAAGGGAGAGTAGAGATTTGTTTTGATTAATTTTTCTTTGTAGTATTGCTATAATTAGATCTGGCATCTAGCTATGTTTTGTCGGAGCCAATGTCTTTGTCTTGCGGTTTGGCTGTATGTGTGGTGTTGCTCAATAACACTGATAAGCTGTCACAGAGCTCATTGATTGATTTTTCTAGAGTGACCAATTGCTACAATTATTTTTTTACCTTTTGGTAAATTGTATCAAAATCATATTTTGTGCTTTAGTGTAAGATTTAATCATTTTTTCTGCCATAAAAAGAAAACATTTTTTTGTAATATTCTCTTTTGAATTAAAAAACTGAATGGGTATGTGCAGGCATATGTAAACAAATCAATAAGTTGAAGTAATTTTATATATTTACTTATATTTAATACTTACAAAAGATGACTGTTTATGTTTCTGAAACCGAAGGTTATTTTGTTCAGCTAATAGATTCTAAAGAATTCTTGAAAAGAGTAAAAGATTATTAACACTGATTCCTTCAATCTGATGACAGACCAGAAACATAATAAGATAGACTTTATGATTTAATTTAAACAAAATATTATTTCAGTTTAATTCATCTACTATTTACTAAATGCAAAGCATGAAGAAATATAAAATTTGCTCTGTACCTTTGATTTTAAGATTTAAAAATTGATTATACATGTATAACAGTTTCAGATAAGGAGTTATTTTTAATTTTTTGCTGCAGATTTGCTTAGTGACAGGGTGTGGTTTGTACCCCAATTTTGCTTTAATCACATAAAAGCTTTAGTTGGAAAGGGGGAGAATTAGAAAATTAACCCACTAGAACAGGTTGATATTGATTATTTGCAAAATTGTTTATGAATCATGATATTTAAGTGGTGGATAAAAGTGTAACTAGTCCCTTCCCCTTACAAAAAGGATGAATGGATTTCATTTAAAAAAACAACCTGTTTAAACATTATTTTTGGTTTACTTAGTTTTACAATGTTTTGTGTGAACCCCTATCTAAACAGGCAGACTGAATGTAGCCTTATGTCAGGATGAGCTAAAATTGAATCAAACTTGAATTCTGAGTAAGAAAGGTTTGATCAATTTATAATGCAAACAAATTGTTATAGTTTTCATTTATGCCTGCTGAAATTTGAATAAAATTATGATGTATGTGTAGTACATAATAAACTTGAGTCAGCCTCCATAGATTATTATGCAATTATATTATCTTATTCTAACCTTCTTGCTGTTGATAACTTCAGAAAAAAAAATCCAAGTTGTATTTAAATGGGAGTATAGCCACATTTCAAAATATCTTCATCAAAGTCAACTTCTTTTTTCAAAATATGGTGGCAGAGTAAGGTTTGGAGAAAAAAAATTACATTAGAAAATGAAGGGCATGTTGTTCAATTGACAAATGTACATATTTTCTGGTATAAAATAATAATAATAATAAATATATATATGTATGTTTAATAATAAATATATAATAATATATATATATATATATATATATATATATATATATATATATATATATATATATATATATATCTATATATATATATATATATATATATATATATATATATATATATATATATATATATATATATATATATATATATATACATATATATATATATATATATATATATATATACATATATATATATATATATATATATATATATATATATATATATATATATATATATATATATATTGTTTTTTCAAAATTCAAAAGCAGGAGACACAACTTTGTAAGATACTATTAAGATACTAGATTTTGAAGCCAAGAGGTGCTAAGACTCTAAGATACTAAACATGAAGAGCTGTTGAGATTAAATGTATTTAAGTTGAACAATGACTGGCATATAAAACAAGAGTACAATCACCCTCTTTTTCTCCATTTGTCAGTGTATCTTACAGAAAGTATTCTAACTACTTTTGCTGATTGTAAAAATGAATTTGGTAAAAATAGCTGTCTTTTATACTGATTTAAATTGAATTTAAAATTAAAACCAAAAAAGGTCATTGCCTTAGCAGATTTTTTGGGAAGTTTTTACCCTATTTGATATTTTTCCATGGAAGGGGAGGCTCATTTGACCCTTCAAACCCCAGCCTACACCCATGTTATGTCCCAATATACTTTCATACTTAGAGTTTATGCATATCTCACAAAATTTCAAAAAATGATTTAATTAGATATGATAATAGCATAGGCTGTGATATCATTTCTCATCAATTATCAGTCATTTCTACACATTTCTGTTGCAGCCCCAAATATCTCCTTCATGCAGTTGAAAAAAATTTGAAAATGCTAATTACTACTTTCTTTATTGTCATCAATCATAAAAGAAAACTGACCACTCAACAGTATTGATCAATTATACACTGCAGCCTGGCATTTGTAAATGACCATTACATCAAGTAATGTTTGAACCTTCTATAAATATTCTCCCTTGGGAATCGTGGAGGAGAATTTTGACCTCCAATCATCTGTTCCATTATTCAATAAAGATGAAAATTTGATTAATTAGCTGAGAAAAAAATCAGCCATGTGGAATAAAGTTGGTTTGGAGTGAAACTCTCAGTAATAAAATCCATGTTTTAAAGAGATATAGTGGTGATAATTTGCAATTTAGTCAGAGATTATTTACACAGGCAAAAATATGTGTAAATATGAAAACATAATGTAGGACTTTTTTTGACTCTGTGGGTGTTCCCTTCTTTAAGATGGATGGGTAGAGGCAAGCATAGTTATAATGCTTTAAAGGATTAGATCAGGGTCAAGCAGCAGTCTATGTGATATGAAAGAGGACAGGGTCAAGCAGTGGTCTATGTGATATGAAAGAGGACAGGGTCAAGCAGTGGTCTATGTAATATGAAAGGACTTTAAAGGAAACAAAATAGTGAAAAAGCATTCAAAAATCTTATTCTGTTAAAGGATTAGTTCAGTGGTCAAGCATGTTCATCTTATATGAAAGAGGACTTTAAAAGAAACAAAATAGTGAAGAAATCATTCAAAAATCTTATTCCATTATGGAGATACTATTAAAGGATTAGTTCAGTGGTCAAGCATGTTCATGTATATGAAAGAGGACTTCAAAAGAAACAAAATAGTGAAGAAAGCATTCAAAAATCTTATTCTGTTAAGGAGATATCTAAGTTTGAAGTTTGGTATCATTTGTGTTGAAACGACTGCAATCAGATTAGTTGTGATGTCATAGCCTCAGATTCCTCAAAGTCTTTATGTATTGTATAATATTTTGTCCTGCGATTTTGTGGTTAAAAACCATTGGATATGTCAAAAAGTAGAAAAACTCAATCTAGGAAGGGTGTTTATAATATACCATGTGAAGAAAGTTTGAGGATAGATAATTTAAATAGTGAAAAAATTAAATAAACTTTAAAATATATTAACAATTGTTTACAATTTGAGGATGAAAATGCCAACTTTCCATAGTAGAATTACTCACCAATCATTTCTACACAGATAGGTCAAGAGTTTAAACTTGAATATTTCCTTAAACAGAATAAAAATTTTGAACATTTTCTTCACCATTTTGTTTGTGTTAAAGTCCTCTTTCATATAAGATGAACATGTATGACCACTGAACAAATCTTTCAAATGTAGTAAAACCATGTAGTAAATGTTTTTATTAAAACAATTGAAAATTGGCCATTTTAGAGCATTTCAAATTTGCAGTCATGAATATGCAAGTTTTATTTGTGACTGGGGCAGTTTTACTAATGAATATAATTTTCCTTTGAATTGTCTATCTTTGAAGGAGTACATGAAATCCTGAGCAAATTGTTTTTGAGTAACTCAACATAATAACCTCAATGAAAAGAAAATGAACTTTCATATAATTTTTAGTGAAAGAGATTTAGGAAAGCTGTGTGCCCAGTTATATAGCACAATTTTAGGATATATTGAATTTCCTTAAAAATTGATAACAAATAGGGTATTTCAAAGAATGTTCTATCCCCACCCCCAAAAAAATGTAATGAATATTGTAATATAAAAATAGGTACCACTATTTCTAATAAGCTCTTCAACTCTTAGACATTAAAGAATTACTGCCTAATGTATAACAAACAGTATTTGTATGGATGAGATACAACAATATTAATATGGTAGTAATAGTATTTTTTTTATGTGAAAATGACATTAAAAAAAAAAGACTGGTATTGCGGGGGAGTATTTAAATAGGCAAGCACTTGTACACGGTAGTCTGCCATGTAAAGAAAAGCATAGAATAATTTATTCAGGAAAATGTTATTAAATTGTAACTACAAATTCAAAAGCTTAAAGTGATTAATTTGTGTTAACAAAGGATGCTTCTGACTTGGGAAAGCTGTATATTATCTAAAAATTTGCAAACAGTTTCAGTACTGTTTGAGATTTGAAATTTGTTATAGTCTTTATCTTTAATTTGAAACAAAAGTGTTGTAGTATGATGCTCGTGTGACATCAAATTTGAATATTTTATTGAATAGTTAGACTGAAGATTACAAAATCTAAGACCACAAAAATATGAAAAGGTAGCTTTTTGTTGAAAGTTTGGTGTAAATATAATTCAGTGCGAAGCACCCCCACAAAAAATAGAAATAAAACATAACCTAGCTGAACTTTGTTAAAGCCACAAACAAGGACAAATGATAACAACAACACATTCCGTTTAGGGAAAGAATTTAGACTCGACAGAATTGACAGCGATGGATCTTAATCCAGTTTTTGGAAGAGAGAGGGCCCACTGGGATTATAGAGCAGGTTTTTAATGGTGACCTTGTGAGTGGGTCCATAATGTCCACAAATCTTGAAGTAGTTAGATAAAATGGCCGTTGCCCAAAAGGAGGCCTCTCTGATTCACCTATGGCTGAGTCCATAACGTTCAAATCTACACACACCCTTGATCCTATGCCAGGCATCTTTGAGAGATGGATGGTCATAACGTTTAAAGAAAAGATTGTTGAACTGCGCAGTTTCCTGAACCATTGCTGAACTGGCTAAAGCAAACACACAAGGATGCCAAACTGTTGCAAAGAATAACTTGAATATTACTGATTGTTTTACTCTAACAATTTCTAAAATGTCTGAAAACTTTGAGCAGCCATATTTCCAAAACCAACACAGACACTGCAAAGTTTGAACTTGAAAGTCCATCATACCCTCAAGCACATTTTCGTATATTGTTTATTTGCTTTAACACCAAGAAGAAGAAAAAAAAGGACAATGTTTCCGCTTGTTAAAAATTTAAAAACTCTTCCAATAACCACCCACTCCACACCCCATACTTCTTCAATGCAACTTGAACTACTAAAATGATATATCTTGGGTTTTATTTCAGTTGTCAATTTTCTCTTCTCGGCTCAAACATCCCCACGAACCATTTCTGTTAGCATTTTTTAAATGCATTACACTCTTTTAGTTGGTCTTATTTATACCTGTCATATTTTGTTTGCACCATTAAGTTTTGTTAGAATTAATTCAAGCCTCTCTTGACACAATTGATCTGAGATTTGTGTATTCTGATTGGTCAAAATACAATTGTCCGATGTGCACTGATGCTGATAGACCAATCAGTAATAATTTTGGAATAAAATGTACATTTTAATCACTATAGATGACCCTAAAAGACTGTGGATCGAATCCCAGAATTAACAGCTTAACAGTAATCCACAGAAACTGGTACAGGTCATTTATTAATCATATAAAGTAATACAAATTGAGTTATGATTGGCATCTGGATTTCTGTTGAAAGGCCAGGGTGGTTAAACATCAACTAGAGTTATATGCTTACTTGGACTCATTTGTAAAAGAATTCCCCACAGAGTTTCAGTATGCCTATAAATATTTGCTTTGGTATTTTCAGTTTTTCTGATGCCCCTTAAATTAAGCCCCTTTTGATTTTCTGGAGGACACAGTTTTAGATTTTTAACAGGTACAGTACAGGTCATGATCTCTATGACTTTAGTATACAGTAGGTCATGTTTTGCCCAACAGTTTATTAATGCACACAAATCAAGTCAAATTAATTAAAACTAGAAATATGCAGACCATAATTGTAAACCAGTATACTTCTGTTAACCCTTACTCTACCAGCATTTTTCTCAAAATGCACTTGGTAGGCGGGGTCAAAGATGGGGCACCCAAAATGGCGCTAACATCGCTGCGTGGTAGAGTAAGGCTTAAGCACAGGCTGGTTATTGAAGGGTCCTCTGTCTTCCGAGCAGCAGAGTCTTTCTCAGTGACCCAGTGGGCCGCCCACCGGGACCATGCTGCATATATTTTTGAGTTGGCACACTTGTCGCGGGCTGATTAACCCTTACTCTACCAGTGCTTTTTTGAAAACGCGCTTGGGAGGTGGGGTCAAAGATGGAGCACCCAAAATGGCGATAACATTGCTGCATGGTGGAGTAAGGGTTAATACAGTGTAAAATAGTTTTAGAAGATGGCAATGTGTGTGTTCCCATGTGAGCAAGTTTCTTTTGCTGGTAGCAAAACTTTGTTTTCAATTACACTAAACTAAATATACAGTGGTAAAATCAATCTAGTGTGCTAGAAAACTTGATTGCACCAGGAACCTTAACTTTACTTTGCATGATAGGTTCTGCACTTTGTCAGCAATAGTGGCAAGTCTTAAGGGGGATATTGGGGGTAAAGTTCTGTCCCCCCCCCCCCCTTCCATCACTAAAAAAGAAAGAATGGCATAATCTCCCAAATGAAGAGAGAGGCAAACTTGGGAGGTTCAGGAGGTATGAGGTGTACATTTTATCTTGGGTGTGGGTTTTTCGGGGGCATTAAAACAAACTTAAAACCTAGACAAGCCCCTAGACTTAGTACTGTAATATCATTTTAAGAAAGAGATACAAGGTTGTAAATAGTTTCCCCCACCTTGAATATTGCTGAAGACTAAAAGCAAAATACATTTTATTGGGAGCTAGGTTATACCAAAGTTGCAAGTCATTCAACTTACCCAGCACATTTCCCACCACCTATATAACTTACATTATAAAATGCCATTCAATTTATTGATTAATTTTTAAGTCAGAAGGTACTTCTTTTAGTTAAACTAGAAATTACTAGGAGGTAAGTTCATTGCCACAGTTTCTGGTTTGTAGGTGACGGGCAAAGCAGATTGATACAACTTTTTTGGGAGAACATAATTTATTTCATGGTCAACTGAGTAATGCATATTTATGATTTCACTTGTTATGTATCCTTTTAGGGGACATGAAAGGTGCAAAGATGGTTCAAATCATAGGGCACAACAACAGGGGAGAGTGGGTTAACCCCACATACCTTTTTGCAACACTTATTACTGTAATATCTAACTTGATTTAAAACAAAAAAAAGGTCATCTCTGAGATGTATGTTTTGGACACCTCCCCCACCCCTCATTCCCGCCCCACATACCCCTGGACTTGTTGATCGAGGGAGGTTTTTGACATTTAACATAGAGTCATTAGATTGCAGTATTTAGCCAATTCTTCATTTATCCCCATTGTTTCTGCTTTCTTCAATTTTGGAATCATCCTAAACCTTTAAAACTTATTTTGATTGATGGAATTTAAAATGACTCGATACAGAACGGAAACATTGATCTCAACTAACAAAAAATTGACAAATTGCATAATTGATCGTCTGTCAGCTTTAATAACCCTTTGTATATCATTGTCTTAAGCTTTCTTTACAAGAAAAGGATTGTTCCTTTCCTGATCATGTTCGTTAAGGGTTCACTGCCAAGTAAAACTTGAAGGGTATATTTGCTTATAAATGCTTTGTCGTTAAAAAGTATATGTACTTAAAGGGAAAAATTGGTGGTAAATTAGTTAATGCTTAAAAGATAAATTGTGTAAGAGAACAAACAAGGATGTTGATAAAAGTATTCAAAATTCTTGGCTCTATATTGGAAATAATCAATTTTGAACTTTTTACAAGTATTTCTGATTATGACTGAAAAGAAGCAAGTGACATCAGAGAGTCACAAATCTTAAAGCACCACCCTTTGATCAAATTCCACCCTTTTATCAAATTTCCTTAACAAAACAAATCATAAGTGAAACATTATATGTATAAACAAACTCATAAAATCATGAAATCAATGAATTATTCTCTTGGGAAAATTTGAAACTAACAAGTTTACTTGGTGAAAGTAATTCAGATAATTTTCAAAAGTTCATTAACAATTTTATCTGTTAAAAAAGATTGATCTTTCGTATCTCATGGTGCTTAGAATTCTTTCATGTCATTAGCTCAACTTTTCAAAGAATAGTAGAGTTATTATTCTACTACCCCTGCCGCCGGCATACGGTTAATGTTTTGGTTAAAGTTTTCATAACTTCAGTTATGAATGGTGTACATTCATGTGACTTGGTGTAGGGGTAGAGGATATGCATACTGATCAAATGAGCATGATTGGAGGGTTGTGTGTGCATACTAATTAGCCTATTTGCATATCAAATAAAATATTTGTCAGGTTAAAGTTTTGATTAAAATGTTTGGTTAAAAGTTATCTTAACTAATGAATGGTGTACATTCATGTGACTTAGCATAGGGGTAGAGGACATGGTTATTGTTCAAATGAGCATGACTGGGGGGAAGGGTTTTGTGTGCATACTAATTAGATTATTTGCATAACACTGAACATATTTGTCAGCTTAAAGATTTTATTAGAAAATTTAATCCCTTGGGCCCCTCCAACCTAACACCCTCAGTGTTTCTCAAAAACAGGGGTAATCCACACTCTTCACCCTTCACTTATTAGCAACTAGCTATTGTTATACTGCACACAATAGGTCATTTATTTGGGGCTGAAGCCACAAACCTCCTTTGAAGTGAAGTGGAACAGATTAGTCTATGGCTGACTCTAAAAATAAATATGCATTATATGCATGGAGGAATTTGTGCAAATCCCATGATTGATTGATGGACCATTTCTCCCAAAGAGAGTTATTTCATCATGAGGTTAAAGCTTTTGGTTAAAGATTTTGGTTTAAATTTTCATAACTTGAGAATGGTGTACATTTCTGTAACTTGGCATAAGGGGTACTGCTCAAGTGAGCATGATTAGGGGTTGTGTGTGCATACTAATTAGCTTATTTGCATGACAATGAAATATTTGTATCTATGATATCTCCTAAATTAAAGTGGATGTGGGAAGTTTGTTTGCACAAATGACCATAAATGTGAAGAGTATTGTCTACACTTAGTGGCGATGTGAAATGTGCATTTTAATTAGGTAATTTGCATAAGAATAGACTTTCGTACAAAATGTTTAACATGAGCGCATAACTTAAGTTATGAATGGTGTACACTAATGTATCTTGAAAAAGGGGTAGAGTACATGGGTACTGTTCAGTTGAATATAATTGAAGGGGGTTGTGGTATGCATACTAATTAGCTTATTTGCACAACAATGAAAATATTTCTATCTATGATATTTCTTAAATTAAAGTGAGTGTGGGGATTTTGTTTACACAAATGATCATATATTTGAAGAGCATTGTCTATACTCAATGGTGAGGTGTAGTGTGCCTATTAATTAGGTTATTTGCATAACAATAGACTTTCATACAAAATAATTAACCTGAGATAATAACTTGGTTCAGTGGTAGAGGGCATTGGTACTGTTCAGTTAAGCATGATTGAGGGGTTTTTCTAGTTTTGTTTTTTATGATATTGAATCAAAATGTCTTGCCATGAATGTCTTGCCATGAATAAAGAAGCAAATAAAAGTTTCCTTGCTTTTAAAGAATTTTAAATTAAGGGTTTGGGAAATTACTTGTGGAATGTGGTGTAGAAGATGACATGATGATAGAGTAGCTGAAGGAATTAGGATGAGGGTGGGATTTCATGTGGGACAGGGGGAATTGTATGTAGGGCATGGTGGGGTGGGATGTGGTGTCATCTGGATTTCAGTTGTGATGGCATGTGGGTATTGCAAGTGGTGGAATGACATACAGTGTCTGCAGTAATTGCATGGAAGATAGGCATGGATGACATTTTGGACAGGTTGGGATGGAATGTGAGACAGTCTGGAATATGCATTATTAGCAGTGAGGAGATTTGTATCATTTCCAATGTCTAGTTTGTCATACATTAAGCTATATTGTTTTGCATAATTTTGCTTTGATCTTATTGTACATTTTCCATGATCTTGACTCTGCTTGACACACATATTTTCTTAAATTGGAAGTTGTATTACAATCCAGGATGTAGTTGTGGGAATGTGTAGGGGCTGGGGGAGGGTACAGGTTGGAAAGGCTAAATGACATTCTTTCATTGACATTGGCAAGTCAAGGCCTCTTCTTTCTTTGTTATTCAATTAATAGAACTAAAAGAGGTGTATAGTTATAAAGACTGCTAGCTTTTACATGCTTTCTGAGTTACTGAATGGGTGAGGTAACCTTGAGCTTTTTTTGGTCTTAAAATATCTGAGAAAACTCAAAGATATTTGAAGCTTGTAGTAAAATGTTGTGAAAATTCACAAAGCAAATGAAAAATATCAGTGCATCTTCAAAGCTCAAGTAATATGAAATCATCTGCCCTGCTACCCTATTTCTGTATATACTTCCCTCTATAGGTCTATTCTCTATACTAGCTTTGAATAGTCGAGCATTTTGTCCTTCAGACAGTTCTTGTTTTGATGGTGATGTTTCTGTTGAACAAAGTTGTTGTTATCTTCTTTGCTAAATCTGTCCCCATGGTTTGGAATATTTCAGGATTTACTGCTTTTATTAATGAAACTGTGGATATAAGATTTAAAAACCATTGTTTTTTCGTGATTCCCCCCCCCCCCTTCCCCTCCTACAAAAAAAAGAAAAAAGGTCAAGCATGAAGTTTGCAGTTTAAAGATTACAGAGTGTACTTCATATGACTACTATTTGCCATCTGGTATAATCTACCCATGCCGTAATTCCTGGGGACATTTGTCCTCTCGCTTCCCCTCCACCTTTTGGCAGAATTAACAAAAATACATAAGGATGTGAAAAACACTGTTCGCCTACTTTTGAATGGAAAAATATCGCCCCCATGTCCCTCACTTTGTGAAGAAGAAGTATGGTCCTGTAATCTACTACATTTTGCTTCATGTATTCTCTGGGTGCAGAATATTCATTTGTGCACAGTGCAACAGCCGTATTTCTTCTCAACATAGTGGGGGGAGAATTACAAAGCTCGATGTTTTAATCAAAATGCCCAACCTAAATCCATGCAATTCAAGGCAAACAATGATTTGTTTATAAAACTATATACTTCTATTTTTGATCTTCCTCCAAAAAGAATAGGGTTCACAAGTCCCCCTGATCCACATAAAATATGACCCTGTAGAGTATTTTTCTCTTGCTATCTCACAGCTTTCAGGAAATTGAAGGAACTATAAGTATGTGTCAAACATCAAGAATATTTGATTACTTTGTATACCATTCTCAATTAACTAAAATTGTTCTGTAATGGCTGGAAAAAAAATGTAGCTACTTGTAGGAAGTCATGTTTTTGCTTGAGGGAAGTGGACTGTCTTGGGGTGCAGTGGGGGAGATATGGGAGTAAGAGCAACAACTGGGGGCTTGAAAGACTTAGATTACAATTTTCATGATACCATAGGATTGGGAACAGTTAGAAGAATCTGACATATGGTATTTTGGCTCCTCAAGCACATTACTACTGCAATGAATACATGAACATCACAAGCCCTGTGGATAATGTTTTCTCCCAAACCGGAGATGATGTAATTTATCAATAATATCTCATGTGAGGAGGTTTGACAAGGTACTGGAAATCTGGCTACAGGCTAACTTTGAGATTAAAATGGCCCACCATTTTAAGGGTCTAGTTCCCTAATTCTCCTTCAGAATGGGAAGGAGGAGAGGATGTACTTTTTCTCACAAAGGGAGGGGGTGATCTTTTTTTAAAACATGTATTTTATTAAGAATCTGCTGGAAAGGAGGGGCACAAGACACCCCTGTTCACCAGGAATTACAGTCCTGTAAGAGTTAAGCCCCCTGTTCACCAGGAATTACAGTCCTGTAAGAGTAAAGCCCCCTGTTCACCAGAAATTACAGTCCTTTAAGAGTAAAGCCCCCTGTTCACCAGGAATTACAGTCCTGTAAGAGTAAAGCCCCCTGTTCACCAGGAATTACAGTCCTGTAAGAGTAAAGCCCCCTGTTCACCAGGAATTACAGTCCTGTAAGAGTAAAGCCCCCTGTTCACCAGGAATTACAGTCCTGTAAGAGTAAAGCCCCCTGTTCACCAGGAATTATAGTCATGTAAGAGTAAAGCCCCCTGTTCACCAGGAATTACAGTCATGTAAGAGTAAAGCCCCCTGTTCACCAGGAATTACAGTCCTGTAAGAGTAAAGCCCCCTGTTTACCAGGAAGCACAGTCCTGTAAGAGTAAAGCCCCTGTTCACCAGAAATTACAGTCATGTAAGAGTAAAGCCCCCTGTTCACCAGGATTTACAGTCCTGTAAGAGCAAAGCAATATAAAAGGATTGTCAATTTTAACTGTGTGAGTAATCAATATGATATGCATTTAACAAATTTCCTTGAAAAGTAGGTTGCTTTTAAAAAAATGACTCAAGACGGAATACTTTGAACTTCTGGTGAAATGTATTTTTGCATGTTTTAAAAGTTGTAAATTTGCTAATTACACTTTCAGTATTACTGCTTCTCTCGCATTCGTTACACAATGTTTATTTTGTTTGAAAATTCATAAGTCAGAAACTATGACATAAATGTGAAAGTTAACGAAAGTTGACCAACACTCTCTGAAGCATAAAATCAGTTGGGCAAGTCCTGTGTAACATGCTCTGCAGATTCACATTCCTTTTGAAACCTTGCATTCAATACTGTCATGACCTTACTTGACCTTTCAACTACCAGTTGATTTCATACTGTAATCCTATGAACATATGGAATGTTTACAGCCTTACAGTTTATGGTGTGTTGGAAGATTTACAAGTTAAAAGATCAGAAATTTCAGTTTGCAAGAGGTCAAGGTATTTTTACCAAAAAAAGTTTTTCTTTTAGTTAAAGGAATATTCCCATGGATTTTTATTTTTTCATGTATGATAGGGAAAATTTGTAGAAACAAAAGTGGTGAAAAAACTATGTTAATATCTTTTTCCATTTAGAAGTTATAAGAATTTAAAGAGTAAAAGTTTTTTCTTAAAAACACCTTGTACTTTACATGTATATGTCCTTCAGCTTGGTGGTGTCATCAAGGTATTTTCAGCACATTTCTTATGTATTTCTTATAAATTTAATCAAACTTTTTTGACATTATCAAACAGCATTTTTGGTTCATTATAGAGATAGGGTGGATTTCTGGGTGTACATCACATTTACAATCAGAAAAATTTCAAATCATTTTTAAAGAAATACAACAACGTGTTGTTGAAATTGTCTCTATGACATCACAGGTGTTGCCAATTAGTCACTTTTGTCCAAATTCAAAAATACCTTAAAATTTTGTAACTTCTAAACAGAATAAGATATTAACATATTTTTTTCACCACTTTGTTTCAAAACAATTCCTCTATTATCTATGAAAAATGAAAATCCATGGGAATATTCCTTTAAAAATTTGTTTGGTAGTGAATAGTAATTTAATGGGGATAGGTGGGTGCAGTGAATGCTTCACTATACTAGTAGGAGACGGTGGCGTAGCCAGCTTTAAAAAAAAAGTGAAGGGGTCTCAAGAAAGGCGCAGTGTTCGAAATTAGCCCACTTCTGAAGGCAATTTTGTATTTTAAAAGTAAAAGAGTTTGAAAAAACAAAAATTATCCCAATTTTTGAAAATTTCTTCGAAAATGTGTGTGTGTGTAGAGGAAGGGAAAGAGAGGGGGGGTGGGGGGGGGTCTACACCCATATCCCCCCATGGCTACACCACTGGCAGGAGATAAATGCTAACCGATATGCAGGATTTTAGTCAAAGGACTTGACATTTCCATTGGAAGTTTCATTGGAAATTTGTTCAGGGAGCTTGAAATTCTATGTGGGTTGCATTTTGCAATACTTTAAGTGAGATTAATAAATAAAGAGTTTTCTTATATGTTATATCTCGAGAGGTTCAGTAGTTAAGGAGTCAGGCTTGTATTTGGAAGGTACTAGGTTGGATTCCTCTCATGAGCGCTGCATTGTGTCCTTGAGCAAGACACTTTACTCTACTTGCTTCAGTCCACTCAGCCGTGCGCCATGGAAACCAGGGATAAGCACCAGCTCTATAAGCCTAATAGCTCGGTGGAATCATATATATATGTATCGATCTATTGTAGACATAAAAGTAAGAGTATAATAGTTATGTTCATAATTGTAAAGGATATATTCCTGAACAGTCCAGAAAAGGGCTAAAATAAGGAACCAGCTAAAAGTTACTTATTTTTGAAACCTTTTGTGTCATGCAAAAATTGCCATGTTTCTCATTTTGTTGGCTTTATAGGTTTTCTCTATTTTGAAAGTGAATGATAGATTGTATTTGGTTGTCAGTTATCATAACCAGGGAGCAATTTGTTCGGGTTCGCATTGCAATTTGCAACGCAAAAATTGTGCATAAAGTCATTTAGCGATTCATTTCCCTACCTTGCTCAGCAAAATTGCGATAGGCTACATTGAATTCAGTAACTGATTGAAGTTTTCAGCCTTCAAATTAAAAAAAAAAATATGCAAAAATCCTTTTTGAATGCAAGAATCACAAAAGCGCAGTAATCACCTACTTTGCACTTTGATTGAACTGTAAGTAACTTGTGATATGCACCGTGATTCTGCAGCAGTATGGCGAACTTCCAATGCTATTAAAAACTGGTCTTGAACCCCTTCTCATAAAATCACAATTTAAAATGAACACCCCTCAAATTCACTTAAGTTTAAGTTGCAAATCATCTGCATGAATAGGCCTCATTCAGCACAATCTCATCCTCACTTTGCTTGAGTGCACTTTTACACACAAGCTTCATGTACAGTATGAGTATGCAGTAGGGTAAGTTGATAACACTGTGGCTTTGTGTATGACCTGTCACTGGAGCAGTTGTGGTTTTGTGTTACTGATTTAAGAAAAGGATATGGTATATAAAAGAGGAGGTGGGGGTGGAGTTGGAAATATAATCTCCCGATGAAAATGTAGAAAACAGTTGGGACTTGTGGGGTAAAAGCAATAGCATGATAAGTTCATTTTGTGGCGGGGCTGCAGGGAAATAGTGAAAGTTGAACCTATAGGCCATAACGTAAGGCTTTAAATCACACTCAATCAAGGCCCATTTCACAAGCTCTTAAATTGACCAAAAATCACAAGGTCAAAATACTTCAATCGTCACAATCATCAGTACATTTACATGTAAATATTACCTGATGAATAAAATAAATTTTGCAAGAGAAAAAATATTGCAAAATAAAACAAAGAGAAAAAGGTTTTAACAGAGCTGAAATTCTGCTTGCCTTACAAAAGATGGCGGCCATTTGGAGAGGACTGATATGATCAGAACTTCCTTGGTGGTGGCATAGTTTTGAAATGTTTTAAAGGGAGGTATCATAGTATGTCTGATTTTCACAATGAAAGCCTTAGCAAGTACGGCAAAATGTTGTGCGATGTTGAGTTTAAATGACATTGAAAGGAAGTTGTCTGTTTTTCTAAACTGAATTTCCATGCACATTTTCCATAAAAATGATGATTTATACTGTAGAAGTAAACTTTTTATGATTTAGAAAGCAAAATTCCAGCGTTTATTTGGGCTATGGAGTCAATACTTTTGCCATACTGGTTGCATGTTTTTTTCACTTAATAGCGGGAAAACTGAAAATTCCTTTGAAAAAGTACCATTTGAAGTGCATTAAAACAAAGAGTAATACAAAATCAATAAGGCCTAAATATGCATCATTATTGCTAATCAATTTTAATGTATTGCTAATCATTTTTATGAAATGAGTAGCAAAGTCTGCAAATTACATTTGTACAAACAAATTGCTAAACCTTGCCAGATGGACCCCAGAAAGGAGACCTGCCCTTGATAACCGTCTGACAAAGTTTTAAAGTAGCTAGAAACATTCAGATCCTTATACTCACCCCATGAAATCGTGATATTCATGTCGATTAACTGATAAACTGACTTATGTGTGTATATTTATCGTACTGAAAGTTGTTTGCATGAAATGCCATGTGACAAGGGGTTGCAATTCCCCCCATCCTCCAAAAATAATGATAATAATAATAATAATAATACTAATAATAATGATTAAAAATATAATTATTATGATAATAATAATATTAATATTAATAATAATGGTAATAATAATACAAATAATAATAATAGTAATAATGATAATATTAATAATAATAATAATAGTAATAATAAAAATGCAAATAGTAATAATAATAATAGTAATAATGATAATACAAATAATAATAATAATAATAATATAGTAATAATAATGATAGTAATAATAATAATAGTAATAATAATACAAATAATAATAATAATAATAATAATAGTAATAGTAATAGTAATGATAGTAATAATAATGCAAATAGTAATGATAATAATAGTAATTATGATAATACAAATAATAATGATAATAATATAGTAATACTAATATAGTAATAATGATAATAGTAATAATAATAATAATACAAATAATGATAATAATATTAATAATAATGATAATAATAAAAATGTTAATCATTGTTTTTTGTAATAAAGAATACAAACATGCTTGAATTATATGTATAATGAAAAGGATGCTCATTGTGCCCCCACTATGTTTTGCCTCTCCCACTAAAATCTCTTACTGCCACAAGTGCAAGTGATTGCAGTTTAATTAAGTGATACAGATTAGTATGAAACAGATTGTTGAAACATGACAAATTTCATTTCACAAGATGCTTATGGAAAACTTCCCATATGAAGTGACATGTAGTGAATCATTCCTTTTTGAAATCACCTTTCCAGCATCATGTTTAGCACTGAGTCACTAGTGTTTCCCCTTTTTTGTAAGAACTGGTAATGGCTATTCTGTAATATCTATTTTTGGTTAGATATTTAATAATCCAAAAGTCTTAAATCTTTGACAGGAATTTGTCATCTGTTGATGCAATTTCAGTCATCTTAAGGAAGCAGTTTATTACATCATGTCATCATACCCTATTGTATGCATGCTTATTGTTTCACCATTGGACAACATTTTTGAATAGCAAAAGAGAAAATGAGAAAAATTTACATTTTCTTGAAGTGCTGAAAAGATTGACATATTTACTATTTCTACTTTCCATTTATGCAATATTAGGTCAAGGGAATTTGGAAATAACACAGGCCTCAAGTTTTGATGCTTGCATCATTAAGAAATAACTGAAGTATTCATAAGCAATAATTATGATTAATTTGAACATATGTATTAAAAGTTTTAAGTACCAACAAGTGCACGAAAAGTGTGTTAGAATATTCTTGAGACTTATGAAAAATACGCCCTCACTTTTCTGCCGCCAGCTCCTTTTAAGTTTAAGACATGTTGGGGTTACTATCAGGAAAGAACTTATTTTGATTATTTTTTTATATTTTTTTAAAATTATTTTGTATTGAAAAGCATGAATATGCAAGCGTTTTTAAAGTTTGTGAAAGGAATTTTCACTCTCTGACTTCAGCTGATCAAATGTCCAGGAGTATTGATATGTGCAAAAGTTGTGGTATAAATAGTTTATGGAAAGCAGCTCAAAACCTTTTTGTGTTTAGATTTGTTGAGGGTACAGCCAATTTAAAGTAGCCCTTGTAAAGGTGTGTTGCAGCTGATCAGCTTTACATATGGGGAAGGAAGGGAAGGGGGAATTACAAAGTCATGCTAAGATACAAGAAATCACCATAAATAAGAAATACATTTTTAAAAAAAATTCTAAAGAATGTGGAAAATTTGTGGAAAAAGATATCGTATAAACCGAAACAAAGAAATACACACTGCATAGGCACAGACAAATGCACAGTGGAATGATTTGATTGAAAAAAATGAACAAATTCCTATAATAATGGCTTGTATAATTTATTATCTTGGCTTGTATATTTTATTATCATTTACTTATTGTGCTTTGCTTGTACTTTGAAAATAATCTTAAAGGGTTTACTGCAATTTTGTGGGAAAATGTCTGTTGAAGAAATTAATATACACTCTCTGTGATTGCAGGTGGGTACCATAGTAATGCTACAGTATTGTCTTACTATTATTCTAGAAAGTAAGCTTTAGTACAGAAGGATTGATGCATCCTTGACCTAGAAAAAACACTTAAACAAAAAAACTAGTATTCTATATCTCCTCAGATTACAGAGCTCACCTCAACTTTTTTTTATATTTTATCTGATGATTTAACAGAAAACACTTGTAGTTCCAGGCTAATATCATTTAATGGCCAGACTGCCATACCTGTAATGAATAAATAGGGAAGGTGGCACTCCTTAATTTATGCACAACAGAGCACCCTTTGCTATTTACACACCTACCTGTTTTCACATGATGTATTGGTCTGTTTGATACCAACAAATTTGTCCATCTTTGCTTGTGCAATTAAACCACTCTATTTTTTGTGGCAGAGCAAACCATACATTGGCCTGGACTTTGAGGTCACTTGACCTGGAATACTTAAAGGTGGTCAAAAGATTTAAGGTGTGTAAAGAAAATGGATGGTCAAATGTTATCAATCAATGTATATGGAGTATTGGTTTTAGTCTCACTTCTGAAGTTCTGCATGTTGATGGTCTACATGCATGTTCATAAGAATTATATTATATTACCTTTGAAAAAGACTGTTAATCTTGGATAAGGACAATTTTCTATTTGTAAATATATCATACTTGATTAGTTTTTAGGTTATGGCGGATCAGTTTTCAGGTTATGGCGGATCAGTTTTCAGGTTATGGCAGATCAAGGTTTTCAATTTTTTAAATAATGCATTATGTTGATGTTTTAAAGGGCAGACCAGGGATTTGGTAACCAAAATCCCTGGGCAGACATCAGTGGTACAACAATAATTAGTAAGAAGAAGGGTGTGGAAGCCACTTGGGCCCAAGTAAACATTTGGGGCCCTGAGCAATGACATTGTGATGTGTTTGTTATGGGCCCCCGGGGGCTTTGAATACTTGTTCCTGCATTTGAGTCCTTGAAAATGATGAAAATATTTTTTCCAGTTAATTTTCGATCAAGGATGAGCAGCATCCTATAACTGCATGTGTGTAGACCCGTAGCCATGCAGATGTTTCTCAAAGACATCACTGACACTTCAAGGGAGAGAACTGAGAACGTGGTCAGTGTCTATATATTAATTTGTTCTTACTTTTTTAAAGAAACTAGTGATGTCTAGTCATTCATATAGTTGTATAGTTGTCACAGATTTATATAGGGGCAAAAACAATGCATTCATTTTGGTGAAAAGAGGTTCTTACAGGGCCGTAATTCTCGTCCAGAACATGGGGTATATGGTTTTTTATTTAAAAAGTAGGGGAACCAAAGGCAAATTTTTCTACAAAATGTACTGATTTTTTTGAAATTCCACTGAAATATGTAGGGACATAATTATGGCACTGGAAATATGGCCCTGGGTCCTAAAGAGCCACAATGGTTAGAATAATAAGAGTCACCATGGTGCTACCTTAGCAGGCGCGGATCTAGGAAAGTCACAAGGAGGGGGTTCTGCTTATTATTGAAGTAATGTTGTAATGCTAATATGTTGGAACTTTTTCGGAGGGGGTGATTCCAATCCTTAGAACCAGGGGTGGAGCCAGGATAGAATATCAGGGGGACCAAGCCAAAAAAGTGTTTTATGAGGCAGTTTTGTCATGATTAATGGAACATATTGGGACAAGGGTGCAGAGTCTTATAAGCAGGCAGCAGGGGAAACGTACTCCCTGAAAGGATTTCACCTTCCCTATTGCATATTTTTGTTTGATTGAATAAACAAAGTGGGGAAATTATTACCAAAAAAATTAGGAAAATTTGGCTAAATCATTGAAACTTTCAGTATGTTAGTACAAATTTGGCTTCATTTCACGATAATTGATGAAAATTTACCAAAAATTGAAGAAAAATTGCCCCCAAAATGAAAGAAAATTGCACGAGAATCACAATATTCCCTAAACATTGAAAGAGATATCCCAAACAATATGAAAATTACCGAAAATCGAAGAAAAACTGCCTTAATATAAAGAAAGAAATTTTCAGAAAATTACAGGAGAATGAAAGAAATTTCTTAATATTGAAAGTGATTTCCCAAACATTAAATGAAATTTCCCAAAAAATGAAGTAATTTACCAAAAATAGAACAAAAGTTGCCCCAAAATGAAGGAAATTTTCGGAAAATTCTATGATAATTAAGGAAATTTCCCAAACATTGAAATGAATATCATAAACATAGAAGGTAATTGACCGAAAATTAAAGAAAATTTACTGAAGATGGAAAAAACTGCCCCAAAATGAAGGAAATTTTTCAAAATTGAAGAAAATTACACGAGAATGAAAGAAATTTCTTAAATATTAAAAGTTATCTCATAACATTGAATGAAATTTCCCGAAAATTCAAGTACTTGACCAAAAATTTAAGAAATATTGCCCCAAAATAAAGGGAATTTTTCAGAAATTGCATGAGAATTAAAGGAATACTCCCATGGATTTTCAAATTTTCATATATGATAGAACAAATTTGTAGAAACATAGTGGTGAAAAAAATTATGTTAATATCCCAGGGGTCTGCAACCAGTAAGTTCACAACTGGTTATCAAAGGCTATGGCCATCTTGATATAATGTTAAGCACTGGATGCTTTCGGGACGTTAAACCTTGCTATGCTATGCTATATCTTATTCCGTGTACAAGTTATAACAATAAAAAATGTAGGAAAATGTTCTTAAAAACACCTCATACAGTATGTCCTTCAGCTTGGTGGTGTCATCAAGGCAATTCCAGCACAGTTCTTATGTATTTCTTATGAATTTAATCACAGTTTCTTTACATTATCGAACAGCATTTTTGGTTCATTATAGAGATAGGGTGGAATAATATAATTTACAAGAAAAGATTTTGTTTGTTTTTTCTTGGTGTACATCACATTTACAATGAGAAAAAAAATCCAAATAATTTATTAAAAAATACAAACAACATTTTGTTGAAATTGTTTCTATGACATCACAGATGTTGCCAATCCGTCACTTTTGTCCAAATTCAAAAATATTTTCAAACTTCCGTAACTTCTAAACGGAATAAAATATTAACATAGTTTTTTCACCACTTTGTTTCTAAAATCTTTGTCTATCACATATGAAGAAATGAAAATCCATGGGAATATTCCTTCAAGAATATTTCCCAAACATGTCAAAGATTGAAAGATATTTTGTATGAAATTTCCCGAAATTGAAGGAAATTTACAAGGAGGGAGTTCTGCTTATTATTGGTGTAATGAAATTTTCCGGAGGCCCAGAACCCCCTCTCCCCCCCCCCCACCTCTAGATCCTCCCTTGCTTGGTACCAAACTTTCATCAAATCAACCAAAATTTTGACAGACACTTCGTATAGATTGTATAAATCTACAGTATCTTCTAGTGTGTAATGTAAATTTATCTTATAATGTCTGTTTCTATATTATGCTCTCTGTTATTGTATAAATGAGTGGATATAAATAAATCTGTAACACGTCCCTTCGGTTGAAATTTGATATTAAAAAAAAAAAAAAAAAAATAGAAAACTGATCAGTCATGCATCTTTTATATTATATGTTCTTCATGGAGAGATGATGAATATGAACTGTTCTTTTTATTCCTTTTTGAAAAGAGTTTAAAATGAATCCTATTCTAGAATCGAAGTGCCCTTTTTGGACCTCCCTGTTTGTTGAATACCAAATGTACAGTATATGTTTAAAGCTGGAAAGGCTATGAAGAATTGTGTGTTAGATCTGAATCATCTGATCCTTTTATTTACAAGGAATAGGGAAAGTCTACCAAGTCACATGAGGAAGGGTCACAAGGGCCAACTGCTTTGACCCAGAGGCGCCCGTGGTTTCACCTTTGCATAGTTTTCAGATACTCTTTCCTATTTTAAGGTATTTTGAAATGTTTTGATGGAAAAAGCCTCAAAAGGTGGAGAATTGATTCAAATTGAAAAGTACAAGATAAGCACTTTGAAATTGCACAATGACAATCTTCCCCCAGTGGTTAAGAAATTCTGTTTTACAATTAAGGACATCTATTGATCAGGTGACCAAACAATTCTCCATCATCAGGAGTACGAACCATACTATTATGATTCTCAATAATACGTTCTGATGCATTGTAGTAGGTAATACTAAATGTTTTCACCAGTATTTCAACTAACCTATAACGAGGGATCGTTTGTGTTGAATACTTTCAAATATTCATTGCCCTGTTTTGACTCCTAAAGTGATCAAATGTTATTGTTTATGAATCTTAGATAACTGCTAGGTATAAATGTTCATTTGGGAATTTTTTTGTTGCTCCTTCAAATTTGGGAGTTTACTCCTTCAGCAGTAAATCAAACTACCTGTACCAATTAACCTTTCATACCACCTGTACCAATTAGCCTTTCATACTACCTGTTCCAATTAACATTTCATACCACCTGTACCAATTAGCCTTTCATACCACCTGTACCAATTAACCTTTCATACTACCTGTACCAATTAACCTTTCATACCACCTGTACCAATTAACCTTTCATACCACCTGTACCAATTAACCTTGCATACCACCTGTACCAATTAACCTTTCATACTACCTGTACCAATTAACCTCTCATACTACCTGTACCAATTAAGCTTTCATACCACCTGTACCAATTAACCTTTCATACTACCTGTACTAATTAACCTTTCATACTACCTGTACCAATTAACCTTTCATACTACCTGTACCAATTAACCTTTCATACTACCTGTACCAATTAACCTTTCATACCACCTGTACCAATTAACCTTTTATCCTACATGTACCAATTAACCTTTCATCCTTTGGGTTGAATGTATGGGGTATTCCTCTATATGGGCCATTCTTAATAGGCTGCCCGCGGGCCAAATCTAGCCGGCCAGACAATCCACTCTGGCCCGCGAACCATAGTGGGAAATAAAATCTGAATGAGATCAGTAAAAATCCCAAAATACTTGTTTATTTTGGGTTTTTACTAGGCAGATCTGCGCACTATAATATCGCGGCTTTTTAAGCAAAATGTTATCTTTAGTTTTATTAAAAAATGGGCAGACTCGCGGCTTTTCAAAGGAAGACTGATAAGAGAACTGCCGACATCTGGCGTACATCCTTCTTATCGCATGTGCTCTCAGCTTGTTTGTATTCAGGGATTGTTTTGATGGGGTTTGTTTGTCATGTGACGCTGGTTTTGTCATGCGATTGGCTTACGGCCTGAGGTTGTTGTGAAATAATGGCCCTTGAAAAATTAATTAAGAACCCTTGGTCTATATAGATTTATGAGGTTTAAATAACTACATTTAGCAGTGGTATATCTTTTTGTCTTAAGATAAATAAGTACTTTCACAAAGGTATGATAATCTGCCTTATTTTCCCATCAGTGCTTGGTGCTGTTACACTAATAACACATACCCAGTCATAAGATTTATCATCACTGCCATATAAACATTGATGATTTATTACCAAAATTGGAGAATTTCTAGAGGAAGTTTGATGTAAATTTAAATGATCCTAGGAGTTTTTGCATCTATGTTGCTAAATATGCATGGTACCCTGTAGATTCATATCACATTACATTCTGAACACCACAAGAAACGGCTTAAGACTTACCAAACAAAGCAGGAAAACTCTGCATCGTGAAAATGCTGACGTATCAATTCATCGTCATATTTCATCGTCATGTTTCATCGTCATGTTTCATTGTCAATTACAAGTAAATTCATTGGATGTTCATGTTCAAGGATTAGTTTGTGGTCAGACACATACCATAACGAGAAAAGGATTCAAAACAACAAAGAAGATATCTTCAGGGGATATCATATTTTGTTGTAAGTTTTCTTGAAAATGAATGGTGCAGAAAGTCAGTAAAGAGTGATGTCACACACTCACTTGAAAGAAGTTTTTATTGAAATTAATCTAATAAGGATGTTTCACATGACTTTGTTTACATCACCATTTTGTAGCAAAGACCTTCGTCTGCTGTATGTATACATTTGCATGTTGTTACATAAGATTATACTTTTGTAAGTAGTGTGCCGGAATCGCACTATGCCGTTGGTTGCACTAACTAATAGACATGTTTAGAATTCACTGATTAAGATTATACTTGAAGTACTTGGAGGGTAATTTTTCGTTAGAATAACATTTTGTATTAAAAAATTAATTCATCTGGCCAATTTATTTTACCCAGCACGTGTTTATATGCCCAGCATGTGTTTTACATGCCCAGTGCATGTTTTCATCACCAGCGCATGCTAGCGCGTGTTTTAGATCGAGTCTTTTTATTTTACGTGTGATGTGACGGAGCTGTGTGAAGATCAGATGCATGCAATACTCAACACGCAAAGCTCTGCCCTCAAAATGGCTCTCAGTTTAGTAAGTCACGTGATGAAATCCCTCTATACAGTTTCTTAAGGAATGTAATTTTGCAATATTTCTTCAAGATGGTAAATCACAGTTAAGTTTATGATAACATGTTTTTGTGTATACTATCCTGACTATTTAATGGTTGAACCCACCCCACCTCCCCTCCAAAAAAACCCTCTAATGATAATATAAACTTATTTGTTTTAGACATCATACATCAATGGGTAACTCATCATAGGGGAAAGGGATGCAATCCCCCCCCCCCTTCCACCCCAAACAAATTGTTAATCATTGTTTCATTGTAATACTTACATGCTTTTATAATTAAAAAGATGTTTATTTTTGCCCCCAATCATGTTTTGCCCATCCTAATAAACTCTCTGCATACATACATATGTTTGTGCAACAGAAAAATGGAAATGGTATGATTATAATAATCTTTTTATATCAATACCACAGGTGCATTTGACTTTAGCTAAATTTATCCTTGTAAATGAATCATTGCCCTTCTGCCTTTAAATGAAATTGGAAGCAGCGTATTTCATTTCAGAATATTCAGATATCATAGAAATAGTTATTAGCCTTATCGAAGGTAAATATCATTATAGATGTACCCTTGTGCAAATTGATATAAATTTCTCCACAGGATGTAGGGCTTAAGTAAATTTGATAGTTGTTACAGTTGTAATGATTTTTATCACTAAGAGAAGTTATGCGTATAAATAAAGTAGTAACAATTAAAGGTCAAGACTAAAGTACTTTTATTGGTCAATCCTTGTGACACGTCTTGTTTTGTCGTAGTTGCATGCTTATTAAAACTAATTAACATGTTTCACTCTCAAAATTGCATTGATAACTTGACCCTTTTAAGTTGGATTTTGTTTACATAGCGAGTAAATCCAAATTTTGGGCTGGTAAAATTTTGTTGGGCAAGTATGGGTTAAACCATTCTCATCAGATGTGTTCAATTTCAAAGTCAACCCACTATGTGGAATACATCTAAAGGAGCACAAAGCAAAATGGTGAGAGTTTTATCTTCTTTCTGGAGTCTCTTTAAAATTCTGAAATCATTATCTTGCAGTCTTGTGGGCAGTAGTAATGAAACTATCTGTGACATAACATGCATTTAATTTAACTGTAATTTGTCTTGCAAAATTTGCCCGTGATTTTAAAGTTATAGCTCCGCCGCAAGTATACCGCACCCCAGTCTTGCAATCTTTGTGTATTTGGTTATTAAAATAATGAACTATGTACAAACTCTACTATTTACATTTTTGTTATTAGTATTATATTAAAATGTATTCAGTTTTGCTTTTTGTTTGTGCATCTTTATTAGGACAACTTTAAAAAAAACCCAACATTTGTCAAGTTTGCACACAATTAAATAAACCAATTATGTCATGCCTTATCTCAGAGACAAAGGTATACTTTATAAACTAAACTAAAGCATTTCAGAGCAAGTTTCCTTTTGTCTATGCAAGAAGTTTTCATCGGATAAAGTTCAGGTCGTGCACAGTAAATTTCATGCTTTGTCCCATTCACATGCTGTTTTTTTAAATGTTGTAAACGTTCTTACCTTTCCCCTTCTGGTCTACGCATCCTGTTATTTGCTCCAAAATGTTATTTGAACATAAATTCACTTCATGACAGTTAATGTTCAAATCTCTTTGTGTGCAAGATCCTTTTTGCCTTCCAGGGATAAGTCATTTGCTTTGTTTGGGTCAATTATGACAAAAGATCTATTTATAGAAAGTTTGGCAAGCTGCCTGAAGTGAATTTAAACAAAAGACTGCACATGATGAAAACAAACTGTGCATTGAACTTGAAATGGATAAGTCGGAACTTCTTCTTTCTTCTGCTGTGTTTTGTTTTGTTTTTTGATTTATCTATGCGGCTTAATATTGTGTGAAATACAAGGATGAGAGATTGTTTACACTCCCTGCAAAATTACCAACTGCAATTTTATTTCACTTTTGTTTTCACATTTACTGTAAGATATTGACCCACTTCCTCAGAAATTTCTTGTCAGGTTTTCAAGAAAAGGTAGAGAGAGTGAGAGAAGTATTTGCTATGTGTGTTCATAATCTCTTTTGTGATATTGTGGTGTGAATTGTGGGCTTAATCTGCTTTCGATTACTCATAAATCTAGTCCACTGAAGAGATAAAGGTTAAAAATCTGTACAATTTGTTGTGAAAGTGAGCCAAACCTTCAATGGGCTTTGAAATTGATTTACAATCAGTTGAAAGCTTCAAGAAATGTCTGCGGTATTAAATTATTAAGAAGCAATATTTATTTAGACAACATGCAATTTGAGATGAGTAAAAGTTTGTTTTAATATCTGTTGTTGTTAGGTTTTGTATTGAGAATTTTAAGTTGTTGTGCTACTGCCATGCATGCACGTGTAAGTCAGGCAATAGGTCCTGGTGAAAATATCCAGCCAGTTTTCTCCTTGCATTCTTTTTTTTAAGAAAGCAATTACACATTAAGATTCAATCAGAGAATTATTAGATGTTTGGGGCGAGTTCTAAATTTGTTTTTTGACAAGAAATTTTACTCTGCCAAAAGTAAACCAACAAAATAGTTCATCAGTAGTCAAAAATAGTTGACCAAGTATCAGAAGGTTAGGGAGTACATGAAATATCGAAAAATAACATAACTTTAGCAAATTGACATAAAATGTCACAGCCTTACATAAAATCTGATAAATTTCAAAAATTGTTGTCCAATGTATTATAAACTGCTTGTTTACACTCTAAAACTTCTTTCATATAACTGGGTAGCTCATTAAACCTTTCTGGGTTTAATGATTGACAGCTTGTTTTAACCAATCACTGCACAAATTTGCTTAGCAACAAAATCTGCGTAACTAAGTGGGGGCAAACATCCTACGCGGTACTGGTACAGTACAGCTAGCTAACGGTGCGTGCTCATGTAATCAATGCAACTTACTGTACAAAACAAATTTCTGCACACACAGACTGAGTGACAGCAAAATGGTGAACAAAAATTGTTCTTACTGGGTTTTGTATATCTGATTGCTGTTACCCAGAACAGTTAGCAAACTGAATTTTGTTTATCCTATTTTCTAAAAACTCTAAAAATCCGGAGAAGTGCTATAAATGAATCAAATCCTCCGGCAGACCTTGCGAACATTTAAATGTCAATGCATTGGTAATGCAGGTTTGTTTGCCCCACATAGTTACCGCGTTGCTATGGTGGGCGTGGCCTATTTGGAACCCGGAAAGGTTAATTATACCACAGACCAGTGTTGTAGGAATTGAGTCCTGTTTTTTCATTACTCGGATTTGGACACCACATGTCAATATTTTGCCCCGAAATCTACGACGTTGTTATTCGCAGCGCTCTCACTGAATTATTTCTTAAAATAGTGTACACGCTGTGTCACACTTAAATCATTTCCGAAATAAACTTTGTATGTATGTACAGTGCATTTATAATTGTATAATGTATGTATAGAGTGTGGGGGCAGTGATGCATGAATTTTTGGTGGCCTTGAGATGTTCTATTTTCCAACATGTGGAAAATTAGAACATCGCTGATGTAAGGGCGCAAATCTTTCATGAGGAATTTTAGACTTGACTACAATAATGCCACAGAGAGAGAACTATAATCAAAAAATTCAAATTTATTAATAGAGATTTATATTTCTTTAAAATAAAAGACTTGCTTCCTTGCTTTCATCCTAAATACCATAAAAGGAAAAGGATTCATTACAGGATGTGCTAGTTTTCAAATTTTGTTCAAAGATTTTGAAACTCTTCCACATTGGTTGTTCATGTTTGTTTTAAATTAATGTTGCCATAACAACGAGATAATCAGTATGATAAAAGTAGAAGTGGTGTGATTTGTTTTAGTAATGTAACTTTTACAAAATAAGTTGTAAATCAATTACATAGTATTATTTTAGATTAGGATCTAGAAAATACTATTCAAAGAATTGTTTGGCTTAGAAGAGGTTGTAGCTTTTTATATTTTATATTTGTTTAAAACTCTTTCTTCTACTTATCTTCTCTATTTTCTTCATTTGTATTTTCAAACAAGAACCATGTGTTTTTAATCATGTAAAGGATGTTTTGATATGTGAAACTAAACTCTGTGAATGGAGTTTTTAAGAGCCTGTCATGAATTAACTTTTTGTTAAGTAATTATTAAAGAATTTGAAGTTCAAGTAAAGTACAGTGACTGTAGGACTATAATCCTTGATACTACTCTAGAAGAAGTAGAGATCTAATGTTAAGTTGCAAGTGCTTTTCTTGAACAGTCTCCAGTCAGACAAATAAAGTGTCTAACCATGCCCGGAAAGGGGACCTGTGCTGAACTCAATTTTAGTCTGACAACAATTACTATTAACCCTTGTTGGACCACACTTGGTAAGGGGGGACCTGTGCTTCACTCAATTTTAGTGTGACAACGATTACTGCTAACCCTTGTAAGGGGGACCTGTGCTGAACTCAATTTTAGTCTGACAACAATTACTATTAACCCTTGTTGGACCACACTTGGTAAGGGGGGACCTGTGCTTCACTCAATTTCAGTCTGACAACAATTACTGCTAACTTTTGGCGGACAACACCTGGTAAGGGGACCTGTGCTGAACTTAATTTCAGTCTGACAACGATTACTACTAATCCTTCTAAAGGGGACCTGTACTTAACTCAATAACAGTTCAACAACGATTACTATTAACCTTTATCGGACCACACCTGGTAAGGGGACCTGTACTTCACTTAATTTTAGTGCGACAACGATTACTACTAATTCTTGTAAGGGGACCTGTACTTAACTCAATTACAGTTCAACAACGATTACTATTAACCTTTGTCGGACCACACCTGATAAGGGGGACCTGTGCTTCACTCAATTTCAGTCCGACAATGATTACTATTAACCCTTGTCGGACCACACCTGGTAAGGGGGACCTGTGCTGAACTCAATTTCAGTCCTACAAGGGTTAAGATAAAAATTAAACCCTAATAATGCTATTTTGCTAGGGGACACTTCCTGCTGATATCTTTAAAAGTTAAAAAATTGGCAAAAATTGATTATTGTAACATTGTTTTTATTTGACTTTTTATCAACTTTGTTTTATGAAAAAAAGTTGATCAAGTTTTTTTTAATATGTCTGCTTGAAATATGCCAAAATTGGTCTTCAATTGGTCTTCTTTAATTATCCATAGTATGGATAATTAATGTAATTGTGCTACTTGTAGTGGCATGAGGGGGAAGGGGGGGGTGAAGGACTCATCTACTCTTTGTCAGAAACCCCATCCAAATATTTATTTTGATATATTTCTTATGTTTTTCTTTTGTCTAATATTTTGTGGCAAAAGATGAACATTTATTGTGAACCCCCTCCCTAGATCCATCACTGCTAATTTAAAACCTCTCATGTTATTTTTAAGAATACATTCCTCGTGGTGACAATATTTCTGATTATGTTATGATGAAATGAAGGAAGAATTTCAGACATTAGCATAGGCTTATTGACAGTCTTCTAACTTTTTTATACATCACAACTGCAAAAACTTCAATTTTTCAAATAAAATTTTTCACACTTTGCTCAGCCATATCTGGGCAACTGCTGTCAATATTTTAAAAGTTCAAAGAAAGTCCTACTTTAAATGTAATGATCATTGTCATTGGTGATTTTATTGATTGCTGTTCAGGGGTCTTGAATCATTTTTCCAAGCAAGTTTGCACTTGATAATCAGGTCATCCATAACCTTTTTGTCTTCTGGTATCTTTTGACATCTTGCAGTTCTTTGGAACATTTCCATTGTTTTCAATCAAATTACAGCCCTATAATAAACATTGACAATCTATGGAATAGAAACAAAGAATGACCCTTGCTGTGGCCTTTCCTCTAAAGGCCCCTCAATCCCCCTCAGTGGCCCTTACAGCTGTCATTGTTCATAGGTACTTGCATTGTGGTGGTATTTTATATTATAGTTATATAACAGGTGTTTTTTGTCCAGTAGTTTCAGAAAATTCAAGAAATTATCCAAGAGATGAATTTTTCAATAAGTTGTATGAAGCATTCAAAAGACTGATGCTAGAGCATATGTACAAACTTAATCTTGGTGGAATATTTAGATAAATAAATATATGTTAGCTGGGATTACAGAGAGTATAAGTATATTGCTTCCATGGTGATTTTTTTGTATCTTAGTCTGATTTTGTGATGATACTCCCCCCCCCCTCCTTCTCTTTCACACACACACACACTTTCAGTTGACAAATGTGATTATTCCCCACACTTTTGGTTGGCAAATCAAAATTCAAGATTTCTTAGAATTATCAAAATTTCAATGCAAATAAAGAAAATTTCTTATCAAAGTTGAAAAGACTGACTGTAATGAACTCTGAACCTCCCTTTTGTTACTGCAAGTGCATTTTCTCTTGCTCAATAAGGTCTCCCATTTTATTGTAAATGAAAGGTCAATTTGGGAGAATGGATATAAATAAGATGCCCCCTCAACAATTCCCTAAAGGTCCCTCCATGGACCATACAGCTGTCAGTATTTTTGTTTCTCCTTTTATTTTCTCTGCAGTTAAAAAGATTTGACAAAGAAAGAGAGAAACTTGATCTTCATTTTGACCAGTACAAGTGTTTTTTTTATTTTATATTTTAGAGTGTACTGTTCAGAGCCTGGATTGGTCTTTGTTCGTTGATGGTGTTTACCTGCTTTGTTATGATGAAAGTACTTGTAACTTTCAAGTGAGAATAATCTGACCCTTCTCCATACTCTGCTTGCATCAATATCAGTTTGGTCATTTTCTACAGGATGCCTGAAGCGTCCTTAATTGGTGCGCTGTTAGGTCATCATAAACTTTCACTTTTGTACTTGATTGAGAAAATCACACAGTTTTTGACAAAGAGATATGGATTTTATTGAAGTTGTTGAAATTGTGTTGGTTTTCTTGTTGCTTTCAGATATTACTTTGCATAAATCATAACTTTTTTCTTTCAAATTTCGATAAAATTTGCATAATCTATTATGATAAGGCCCAAGCATTCAAAATGCTGTAAAATGGTCAATTTCTAACCAATTTTCATGAATCTTTTTTGCGATTTTCATAGCGTGTAGCAAGTTTTCTTCCAATTAAGCTGTTAAAGGTAACATTAAGTTGTTTATACCTCTCCATGTATATTTAAGTACCAGTGGTTCTTATTGGTTGCTGAAAGTGAACTGTGGTTTAAATAAGAATAGCAGTTTTGTGTTTTGTGTTAGGTTTAATTTTTGGCTCGACTATTCAAAGAATAGTAGAGCTATTCTAATACCCCCTGCGTCGGCACCAAGTGTCCGGTTAAAGTTTTTGTATAGTTTTGTTTAAATTTTTGGGTAAAAGTTTTTGGTTAAAATTTTCATAAGTTATGAATAGTGTACATTCATGTGACATGGCGTAAGGGTAGAGGACATGGGTACTGTTCAAATAAGCATGATTTTGTGTGCATACTAATTAGCTTATTTGCTTAACAATGAAATGTTTTATTCTGTTAAAGCTTTTGTAAAGTTTTGGGTTAAAAGTTTTGGTTTAAAGTGTTCATAACTTAAGTTATGAATGGTGTACAGTCATGTAACTTAGCATAGGGGTAGAGGACATAGGTACTTTTAAATGAGCATGATAAGGGGGGGGGTGTGCATACTAATTATCTTATTTGCATAACAATGAAAATCTTTGTATCTATGACATCTCTTAGATTAAAGTGGAAGTGGGAATTTTATTTACACAAATGATCATATATGTGAAGAGCATATCTACACTTAATGGTGAGGTGTAATGTGCATATTAATTAGGTTATTTGCGTAATAATAGACTTTGGTACAAAATATCTAACCTGAAATAATAACTTAGTATTTGGTACAGTAGTAGATGGCATTGTTACTGTGAAGTTGAGCATGATTTGGGGTCATGTGTACATAATAATTAGCTTATTTGCATAACAATGACAATATTTGTATTGATAATATCTCTTAGATTTAGGTGGGTGTGGGGATGTTGTTTACACAAATGATCATGTGTGTGAAGAACATTGTCTACACTAATGGTGAGGTATAATGTGCATATTAATTACGTTATTTGCATAACAATAGACTCACATAAAATTATTTAATCTGGGATAATAACTTGGTACAGAGGTAGAGGACATGGGTACTGTTCAAATGAGCATGATTTGGGGTTGTGTGTGCATACTAATTACCTTATTTGCATAACAATGAAAATATTTCTATGTATGATATGTCTTAATTTAAAGTGGGAGTGGGGATTTGTTAACATAAATTATCATATATGTGAAGAGCATTGTCTACACTCACTGGTGAGGTGTAGTGTGCATATTAAGTAGGTTATTTGCATAACAATAGACTTGCGTACAAAATATTTAATCTGAGATAATAACTTGGTATTTGGTTCAGTGGTAGAGGGCATATGTACTGTTAAGAAGGGCTTGATGGGAGGGGGGGTGCATACTAATGAGCTTATTTGCATAGCAATGAAAATATTTGTATATGTGGTATCTCTTGAATTAAAGTGGGTATGATGATTTTGCTTAAACAAATGATCATACAGTATATGTGAAGAGCATTGTTCACACCTAATGGTGATTTATAGTGTGCATATCAATCACTTTATTTGGGTAAGATTATACTGCTGCAAAATGTTTGACCTGAGATCAAAAATATATTATTACTTACTAATTTCACATTTCTAGTTTTGTTATGATATTGACGTTTCTGACATGAATAACAATCAAAATGTTTGTCTTGCCATGAATAAAGAAGCAAATAAAAGTTTCCTCGCTTCTAAAGAATGTTGAAAATTAAGGGTTTGGGAAATATGAGCAATTAGCAGAATGTGGGGTAGAAGATGACATGATGATAAAGTAGCTGAGGGAATTAGGATGAGGGTGGGATTTTATGTGGGACAGGGTGGAATTGTATTTAGGGCAGGGTGGAGTGGGATGTTGGTCAGGATGCATTGGCATGTGGAACAGGATGGGTTGGCATGTGGAACAGGGTGGGTTGGCATGTGTTACAGGGTGGGTCGACTTGTGGGACAAGGCGGAATGGCATGTGGTGGGATTTAATTAGATGAGAGGAAAAAGAACAAAGAAAAATCAATTGTGCATCTCTACCTCAGAAGTCAAACTCTGCAACTCACTTGATGATAGTATGGAAAAATGGAAAATCTTAACTCTATTTTTTTTTTAAGTACAAACAAATTTTATTGGAATCTCGGGTGTATCAAGTTTAACCTTCAGTCATTAAGTTGTGCAAGTGTGTAATTGCCTAATCTTATAACTTCTTCTTTCTTTTCTTTTCCTTTTAATGATCATTGTTTTGTTCTTAAAGGTTTTTCTTGTGGTATCTCTATGTACACATTTATATTTGTTTTATCCCAAATTTCTCTGATTCATGTTGAAAATAATATTGGGGGAAACAATTTATAGGTATTATCCATCAATTTTCTGTATTTTTATACAATAATTTACAGAATAGACTCAAGATAAAGATTATAAAAATGTATTTTGTTAATTTAATAATATATATGAAGATCAAATTCAGAAGATCATTTTTTGAATATCAATTGCTTTATTCTTTAAGTTTTTTATCAGTCAGCTTTGTAAGGAAGAGTTAAGATTCTGAAAAGTGCAATTACCGTCCCAAAAATAGTCAAGGTTTGCGTTGAAGTTTGGATTGGAAGCAGCAAGTATTGCGGTCCATCAGGTAGATGGTATAATTTGACAAAGATCTGCAATTTTTCAACCAATATGGAAAACATTTAAAAGAAGAAATTCAGTAAAACGTTTGAACCCTTCAAAGGTCATTCACCTTTGCTTTTTAGTCTGCTTCCAGCTGGTGTCTCACTTTTGTGGCCCAAGGAATGAACAAGTTGTATGATCTACACTTACAGGTAAACGGACCTGGAAACAATCTATGCTTCTTGCAGTTATAACCGCGGGAAAAATGGGAATTCACGGATAGAATTTGTGATAATAGATTTCTCGAGTAAGCAACAGTATGTGTGGTAAATATGCGTGTGCTCTAGAAACGTCCCTCATGTAATTGTGCGATGAATAGCACATTAAATTGCGAAAGAAGGAATTATATAAAGATGCATTTACTACATCAATATTATTTTTGTCATGATTTTTTATGGGAACATTTTCGGCACCTTTATTCAGAACCGAGGGAAATGTTATAAATAATTTCAACTCTGAGCTCAACATACAGTATTTCTTTTTTTCTCACCAACAGCAGCACCAAGAAGCTCACACTACCAAAAGGGAGCAATTCCCTCGTCTTCAATGGGCTTCCATTTGAGAGAATACCAGTGGCTCACATCAGGGTCTCACAGAACAACACCATCGTGACTGTTACCAATCCCTCTGGGAGTAAGTTTTTATCCGATATTTATTATTTTGTCTCACTCGTCTTCCTAGGGGATGCAATGGCATTAAAACAATTTTGTAGGACACACATTCATTATGTTATAATTCATAATCTTATAAGCAAATATTTCTGTAAGAAAATTAAAAATCAAGTACTTGTTTAAAACAATTACCTCATGATAAGTAATTATCCTACCAATCAGAATTCACAATTATGCTATTTAGTTCAGGGGTCAAGCAAGTCCATCGTATATGAAAGAGGACTTCAAAAGAAACAAACTGGTGAAGAAAGCATTAAAACATCTTATCCCATTAAAGAGATATCAAAGTTTAAAGTTTGGTATCATTTGTGTACAAACAACTGAAATCAGACTAGTTGTGACATCACAGCCACAAATTCCTCAAAGTCTTTATGTATTCTATTGTATTTTGTCCTGCGATTTTGTGGCTTATAAATTCATTGGATATGTCAGGAAACTTTTAAAACAGAATCTTGTAAGGGTAATTATAATTTACCACCTGAAGAAAGCTCAAGGGAAAATATTTCAAATAGTAAAAAGTTAAATACATCTTCTTTAAAATACGTTACCAATTGTTACGAATGTAAGGATGAGGGCGCCAACCTTCCATCGTAGACTTACTACACCAGTCATTTATACACAGATAAGACAGCTTTAAATCTGAATATGAATATCTCCTTAACGGAATAAGATAGTTAAATAGTTTCTTCACCTTTTTGTTCTTTTTGATAGAAGATGACTTGTTTGACCTCTGAACTAATCCTTTAAAATGCATTCAACTTGTTGCTACAGACTAGTTATGTGCTACGTTCCAGCTCATTAAAAAATTGCTTTGCCACTTTTTTGGTTCCGATGCTAATAGCATAAGGAACCTATGCAGTCATGTGTATGTATGTATGTATATTGGCATTAGTGTTTGCACCGAGTCCAAAAATCGGACCGGGTACCCGACCTGCATTATATGTACCTTGTAAAATCTTGTGACATTTCTTGTTTTTTCAATCGAATCTTTGTTTTTGTGAATTGTAAGTTAAGATTTATTCTATTAACATACAATTCTGAAACAGAAACAGTTTGCAATTGGTAATATTCTGAAAATTTATACTCGGGTTGTATTTATGTAAATATTTGAAATGCTCATATTTTTACAACCGTGTGACTGCTTTGTTTCATATTGAGTGTAATTATGATGTTAGCTAGTGTGTACATGTTCATGATACAAAAATGTTGAATTTCATTAATATGCATAGTGGACGAGGCTATATGATTTTGTTTAAAAGGAGCTTGTAAGCACTGTATCTCAAGAACGGTAAACTGGATTCATGTCATATTTGATATACAGATTGCGCATGGTCTGTAGATGTGCCCTATTGTTTTTGGTAGTGATATCATGCATATTAATGAGTAGGCAGGGCTTAATATACAAAATCTTGAAATACTTTTAATTTGACAATCACATGTCTGATTTGTTTCATATTCAGTATAATTATGTTGTTAGCCAGTGTGTATGTGTTCATTCTATAAAATTATTTAATATCAATAATATGCATAGTGAAGGGGGGGGGCTTAATTTAATTCAACTGAAAAGAGCTTGTAAGCACATTATCTGAAGATCGATGTTCTGTTTTTATGTCATATGTGGTACACAGATAGTCAATGGTCTGTAGATGTGCCCTATTGATTTTGGTGGTGATGTCATGCATATTAATGAGTAGGTGGGGCTTAATTTTGAAATCTTCAAATGCTCATATTTTAACAAGTACATCTGCTTTGTTTGATATGTGGTATAATTATGTTGTTAGCTGGTGTGAACAACGTTGAATTTCATTAACATGCATAGTGGGCAGCGCTTAATAAAGTTTTGTTGAAAAGAGCTTGTAAACACAGTAACTCAAGTACGATACATTGGATACAGGTCATATATGGTACACAGATAACCCATGGTCCATTTGTGTGCTGTGTTGGTGGTGATGTTATGCACATCATTAGAAGGGGAGGGGTTAATAAAAAGAAAATCTTGAAAAAGTTATAAATTTATTGCAACCGTATGTCTGTTCGCATCAATCTTGCATGGTAAAATTGTCAGCTATTACGCATGTATGAGCCTCCTTTTTCTCCAAAATAGTTTCTATAATATAAATATAAGGTCAAAATTGGTTCTACAATCATTCAATCAGTAATAAGCATGAAAATAAATGAGATGAGTGACATTCCATAGCTATTCAGAAAGGCCAAATAATAATAACTCATACAGTATGTCTTGTTAAAAATGGGGGTATGGTGAAGGTTGTTGAAGAGCTGTGACATAGCACTAACCATGAGCGAAGTAATTCATTTTATTTAAAAAAAATTAGGACAGATAAAAGTGGGTGTTTTATGCCATAAAGCCCTGGGAATATCCTTTGGTGGAAATAGTTTCACATGGACTGTCTATGGGTGGGTTATTTAGGAAGGTCGTATGATTCTGTAATAATATTCCTATAGTTTTTCATGTAATGCATGAAAATGAGAATTCAAACTTTTGCAGTGTTGATGTTCCCTTTATATTCATTTCATGTATTTACCAGAACCAAAAGGTTTTGTGGTTCCGATGTTTTTTTCTTCAAATGTTATTGCATCATGAAATATTTGTTCTATGATATTTATTCATAAGCCACACCCACCATACAGATCAATACAAATGTTGACAACATTAGCATTTGCACAATAATGAACAACATTGCCATAGCACGTATGATGCAAAAAAAAGTTGCTCATTTATTCAATTTCAAAAATTTGTCAGTAAGTCTCGATTTAGCCACCTACTCATTAATGTTCATGTCATTACTACCACATTGGAACATACTGTATGTACAGACCGTGACCCATCTGTGTACCTGATATAGCATAAATCTGGTATAATGTTCATAAGATACAGTATGGTGTTTATATCATTTAGCACTTTCACATTAAGCCACGCCCACCATGCATATTAGTGACATATGCTGATAACATAAGCATGTACATAATAACCAACAAAATTATCACACCCAATATGATGCAAAACAGATATACACTTGCTCATTTATCACTTTTTCAATATCTTCACTTTATTATTACTTGTTAATCGCATGATATCACCACAAAAACAAAAAAATAGGGAACATCTACAGACCATGGGCTAAGGCTATCTGTGTACCATATATGAGTTTACTGTTCTTGAGATACTGTGTTTACAAGCTCTTTTCAACAAAACCTTATTAAGCCCCACCCACTACGCATATTAATGAAATTCAACGTTTTTACATTATGAACATGTACGTAGAACTAAAGCACACTCATTAACTAATGAATATCTTCAAATAGATAAGAGTAACTGAAGTGAAGGTGATTGATATCATGAAGTTATCAGACACTAACAAACAAAACCATTGTGTTAACCAAGAAATGGCCCCTTGACCCATATAGAAACCACAGTTCCATAAAGGATCAGAAAAGATTATTCACAGAAAAATGTAAAGATGATAAGATAGATTGGTTCTCAGATAATGGGAGTATGTAAACTGACAAGGAATGGCAGGATGTTAAAAACAGAAACTTCAAAAATAAATAATTTGTAGTATGTTTCCCCAGGAGGGGTAATTTAAAAGTTAAAGAGGACAGAGTTTAGAGCTCTCAAAGGTCTAACTTTATCAGTGAAGCCAATGACCTTATACATTAATATGCATAGTGGGTGGGGCTTAACATGATTTTGTTGAAAAGAGCTTGTAAGTTGGTGGTGATATCATGCATATTAATGAGTAGGCAGGCTTAATATAAAAAAAAATTGAAATGCTCTATGGACTATGTGGTGCACAGATAGTAGTCCATGGTCTGTAGAAGTACCCTATTGTTTTTGGTGATGCCATACATGTTATTTAGTAGGTGGGGCTTAATGTGAAAATCTTGAAATGCTCATATTTTAACAATCACGTCTGTTTTGTTTCATATTATGATTTTAGCTAGTTTGTACGTGTTCATTTTATAAAAACATTGAAGTTCATTAATATGCATAGTGGACGGGGCTTAATATGATTTTGCTGAAAGAGCTTGTCAACACGATATCTCAAATTTTTCATGATATGCAATGACATAACAGTTAATACAAAATCAATCAGCATGACAAAAAAGCTTCAGAACCACAAAACCTTTTGGTTCTGGCTAAGTATTATTGGGGTTTTCCCTGATTGAGTTTTTCTTGATCAAAGAATAAGACGTTAAGGGTTTCTGACAGCATTGATGAATGTGAAAAGTTCAATTAGAGGAAGCTGATATATGAGGTGTGTGTGTTTTCTACTATAAGTTAAATCTTTTTCCCACATTATCTGTAATCTTTTCTTTTTTTCTCTATTCTTCAACAGCTCAGAGAATTGCATTGTGCTCATGTGTAAGTACCACATTTGTACACTGTGTATATTCAGGAGTTAATCTAACATTGAACGCATTTTGAAGCATACAATGTTCGGGGGATTTGCCCACCAAAAGTGGGGAGGGCAAAGTAGAAAAAGTTGGCTACCAAAGGTAAGGGGGGGGGGGGAGGGAGGGGGGAGCAACATTATGAAATCACCTTTAATTACAAAGAAGTCACTAAGATATAAATATGGAGGATGTGTGCCGGGGGGAGGGTGGGGTGTACCCCAAATCCTGCCTAGGCATTAAATAATATGCTAATTATGTGAAGATACCCATGTGGAGGTATAAACTTGGTGCTCATATGACTTATATTATGCTAATGCAGGTCTGCATGGTGCCCATGTACAAGTATTCATTGTATGATGCTCATTTGAAGGTCTAAATCCATGGTGCTTGTTGGTATAGGTATGTATGGTGCTTATTTAAAGTTATAATTTATATTATACTCAAATACAAGCCTAGACACAGTACATGATGCTCATGTTAATTTTTAGGAATATATGATGCTCACATAGAGGTATAAAACTAGTGCTCACGTACAGTATGTACAGACCTATGTTCATGTACAAGTATGGATTACATGATGTTTATGCGTTGCCGTAAAATACATGATGTTCATACGCAGGTATATGACGGACGTGATACTTTTGTGTTGGCATATGTCACATGGTGCACATGTGTTGGTAGAAATCTCATGATCTTCCTACGGAGTGCCAAACAAATGAATTATTAAGTCACATTTGCACCAATATCTTTTGTTAATTTCTGTGAATGATTATTATCTTACAAGGCACTGAAGTGATGTGGAAATTAGCTTTTATTTCCTATTGGTGGAAGTCTCTCCAGGTTAATTGGTTTTACAGAGTGCCACGCTGAGTTATGTACTGTACCTACCATAGTTAAAAATGTCAATTTTGCCTCATATCATGTGGAAAAGTCAGGTTGATTTAGAGTTTTGCAAGCTGTAGGTTTATATAGTTGTATACAGGTTTAAGAAATGGCACTGGTTCTATGGGTTCAAACGACCTTTCAAAATTAACAAAGGTCCCACAAAGTTCATAGTATTTCATGCTGTTTTTTCTTCTTTGAAATTTGATTCCTTGACTTGGGAAAATCTCTTTGAAAATCAGAGTGAAAAGTATCTTAATTCAAGTTTTCAATATATTGGACAATAATTGTATTAAAATGGCAAGTAAAGGAAGAAAAAAAAATATGTTATGCGTTTTAGAAATGGACAGATGTTCATGAACGTATGCTAAGAATTTTTTAGAAATTGTCATTAGATAGAATTAAAGTAAGGAAATAGATTTAACCAAGCATTGTTTTTTTCCGTGTTGGATATAGCAATGCAAAACATGTATTTGAATTTCCACTCATTTCACAACTTAGTTTGAGCTATTTAAACTGCAGAAACTTTACACTTGAAAATGCAAGATCTGGGCAGAGTAGAGTTAGTGTTAGCTAAATTACTTTTCAAACAACACAAGTAATTTTGGTGCCCGCCCACTGGTCCAAAGGCCCAATAGTCCGAAGAAAAAGCCCACTAGTCCGAAGGTCCAATTGGCCAAAGGTTCACTTGTCTGAAGGTTCACTAGTTCGAAGGCCCAATAGTCCAAAGGTTCAATAGTCAAGAGGTAAGTGAACCTTCGGACTATTGGACCTTCGAACCAGTTGGCCTTTTTTTGTTGACCTATTGAACCTTCAGACTAGTGGGCCTTTATTTTGGACTATTGAACCTTCAGACTAATGGGCCTTCAAACCAGTGGGCAGACAACGTAATTTCATCCATCAATATGAGTTTGAAATTTGACAAAGCCATTGAAAGAAATTAACAAAATTAACTAAAATATTTTAACTGTCCTTTGACAATAATTTGCACAGTTTGTATTTGTTGATACTATGTGTTTCAGGGCCATAGGAGCCTATGGGACTAGAGGCGCCATGCCCCCTTCCCCTCCCCCCCAATTATTTGCAAAGTAGTATAGCAAATTCATATGTAAATCATATGTATTAGCTTAATAATGCCATATGCCGCAAAGGCTCGAGCTTGGCCCCTCCAGTAATCTCAGGTCTCCTACGGTCCTGATGTATGAAAGGAGCACTAGAATGAATAGTGAGGGTCAGATTATAGACTAGAGCTGCCAAACTTCTGTAACACCAATATTTTGATATAATAATAATAACAATAATAATAATAATAATAATAATAATGATAATGATAATAATGATAATAACAATTGTAATAATAATAATGATAATAATATTAATAATAATAATGATAATAATGATAATAACAAAAAATAATGATAATAATAACAATAATAATGATAATAATATTAATATTGATAATAATAATAATAATAATAATAATAAAAGTAAAAATAGAAATGATAATCATCACAACTTAAAATTTTATTATTTGGTGACCATTTTGAATTTGACCCACAAAGGGGCCATTTTGAGATTTTTAAAGTATTTGTTTTGAAATTGTTATTCAAAAACATTTTAATAAGCACGGAAACATTTAAAAATAAGTAAAATATGCATCTTTTGAAAGTTTATATGTTGGCAGCCATTTTGAAATTTCACCCATAAGTCGGTTGTTTTGGATTTTAAAAAAGGTTTTATTTTTTGAAATCCTTCAACCTACAAATAGACACCATAAGTACGTTAATTGTTCAATGTTTAGCCATACAGTAAATTTGGACGAAGAGAGGGCCATATGGTGGCCATTTTGAAATTTGACCCTTAAGTCGGCCATTTTGAAAATGTCTTTTTTGAAATCGGTGCATCCAAAAACCTACTAATAGATACCAAAATTATTTTAATTGGTCAATTTTTAACCATATAGTAAATTTGTTTCCCACCCCCAGGGATTCCCATGAGGGTACTTTGGGCACACTTTAGAATTTACCGAGATATGCCATCATATTCAGTGGAAAAAATCACTAAAGATTCACTTTTCTATTTAAAGTGAACACCATTTCCCACTTGAGCCGCTCTGTGAGACAGACTTGTCCATGCATGTCACAACATCATTTGAGATGTTAGATAAACCACTGGAAAAGTTTTGTAAATGTCATTTACCTTCTTGTTTTGGTTTGCATGTCCTTGTTAAGTCAGAAACTCAAACAAAGAGGTTAACTTGTGCCTCCTTGTATCCCAAATAAAACTATTTTTATCTCCAAAGATGAAAATCAGGGTATTGTATGTTATCAGTGTTTGGTATCTGTTATAAAGTAAAACAAACATGTTTGTGACATGGGAGAATTTAAAAGCATATTACCCCCCATGTTTACATAGGAATGTTCAAGATTTTCAACACGACTTTATCAAGTTTTATATCTGTTATTTTTGATGTTCATTCATCTCTGTTTTGTAGTTTTTGGCTCAAGTAAGCAAAATATTATCACGCTCATTAATATTGCTGTCAGAGCACAAACCTTGTGGGTTCTCTCTTGTTTGGAACATTTGTTTTACGATTTTTATCTCAGTTGGACATTTTGAAGCTTAAGTTGAAAATTTGTCTTTAACATCTTTTGGTCTCTGGATGAATTTTCATCAATAGGAAGCAGAATATGTTATAGTAGTAGAAGGTGTGTGGGAGGTACAAAACATGTTATCTTAAGAGTTAAGAGTCACATTTATCATTTATCTTCAGCATATTGGTCTTCAAATTAAATGATTCGTCCAACATTCTGAAAATTCAAGCCTAAGTTGTACAAATTCGTTGAAATACAGGCAAATAAATACAGTTACTAGCTTGACGGGCAAGGACCAAATTTACAAAATTAAGAAAAAGTTCTTAGGCAAAACTATAGGGTGCAGCGTTCTCTTATTCATACTTGTCAACTCTCACGGTGAAAACCGTGAGACTCACCGTCTCCGGTATCATCTCAGGTCAAATCTTTTAATCATGAAAATTTCTGATTTTCCTCACTTGCTAACTGTCTAAAGTCATTCTCTCCTAAACTCATAAAGAAAATCATAGTCATTCACTGTCATTCACGGTCTTAAAAAAGAAAGAATAAAACTGCTTTTCTATACAAGTTCTTTAAGAAAATTAATATTTTGACCATATCTTGTTGGAATGTTATCGATTTGTTTAGATGTACCATGGAACAAATTTGTAAATCTTTTTTTTGGTGAAAATCTCCAGCTTCACAAATTTTTAGGTTGACAGGTCTGTGTTATTCTAGGAACCCTCGTATAGGTTGACAGGTCTGTGTTATTCTAGGGACCCTCGTATAGGTTGACAGGTCTGTGTTATTCTAGGGACCCTAGTTTAGGTTGACAGGTCTGTGTTTTTTAGGAACCCTAGTATAGGTTGACAGGTCTGTGTTATTCTAGGAACCCTAGTATAGGTTGACAGGTCTGTGTTATTCTAGGGACCCTAGTATAGGTTGACAGGTCTGTGTTATTCTAGGGACCCTAGTATAGGTTGACAGGTCTCTGTTATTCTAGGGACCCTAGTTTAGGTTGACAGGTCTGTTATTCTAGGGACCCTAGTATAGGTTGACAGGTCTGTGTTATTCTAGGGACCCTAGTATAGGTTGACAGGTCTGTGTTATTCTAGGGACCCTAGTTTAGGTTGACAGGTCTGTTATTCTAGGGACCCTTGTATAGGTTGACGGGTCTGTGTTATTCTAGGGACCCTAGTATAGGTTGACAGGTCTGTGTTATTCTAGGGACTTTAGTATAGGTTGACAGGTCTGTGTTATTATAGGGACCCTAGTATAGGTTGACAGGTCTGTGTTATTCAAGGGACCCTAGTATAGGTTGACAGGTCTGTGTTATTCTAGGGACCCTAGTATAGGTTGACAGGTCTGTGTTATTCTAGGGACCCTAGTTTAGGTTGACAGGTCTGTTATTCTAGGGACCCTAGTATAGGTTGACAGGTCTGTGTTATTCTAGGGACCCTAGTATAGGTTGACAGGTCTGTGTTATTCTAGGGACCCTAGTTTAGGTTGACAGGTCTGTTATTCTAGGGACCCTTGTATAGGTTGACGGGTCTGTGTTATTCTAGGGACCCTAGTATAGGTTGACAGGTCTGTGTTATTCTAGGGACTTTAGTATAGGTTGACAGGTCTGTGTTATTATAGGGACCCTAGTATAGGTTGACAGGTCTGTGTTATTCAAGGGACCCTAGTATAGGTTGACAGGTCTGTGTTATTCTAGGGACCCTAGTATAGGTTGACAGGTCTGTGTTATTCTAGGGACTTTAGTATAGGTTGACAGGTCTGTGTTATTCTAGGGACCCTAGTATAGGTTGACAGGTCTGTGTTATTCTAGGGACCCTAGTTTAGGTTGACAGGTCTGTTATTCTAGGGACCCTAGTATAGGTTGACAGGTCTGTGTTATTCTAGGGACCCTAGTTTAGGTTGACAGGTCTGTGTTATTCTAGGGACCCTAGTTTAGATTGACAGGTCTGTGTTATTCTAGGGACCCTTGTATAGGTTGACAGGTCTGTGTTATTCTAGGGACCCTAGTATAGGTTGACAGGTCTGTGTTATTCTAGGGACCCTAGTATAGGTTGACAGGTCTGTGTTATTCTAGGGACCCTAGTTTAGGTTGACAGGTCTGTTATTCTAGGGACCCTAGTATAGGTTGACAGGTCTGTGTATTTTCTAGGGACCCTAGTTTAGGTTGACAGGTCTGTGTTATTCTAGGGACCCTAGTTTAGATTGACAGGTCTGTGTTATTCTAGGGACCCTAGTATAGGTTGACAGGTCTGTGTTATTCTAGGGACCCTAGTATAGGTTGACAGGTCTGTGTTATTCTAGGGACCCTTGTATAGGTTGACAGGTCTGTGTTATTCTAGGGACCCTAGTATAGGTTGACAGGTCTGTGTTATTCTAGAGACCCTAGTTTAATACACCCTAACTTTTGGGGGGAATGCTCCTCTTACCACAAATAAACCAAACATCAAAATGTGCAGGACTGAAGAATTTGAAAATAATATTGTCTTGAGAAATATTTCTAGTAAATGTGAAATACAGAGTAACAAATACATGTTCCATTCTTTTCAGAAAATTTATTTAAAACATGCAAGATTTAAACATGTATGACATCCCTGTTTTACTTTTTTAGGGTACAGAAGGATTCAAGAATGCCAAGAAATCAACAAACGTGGCTGGTCAGGCAGTGGGTGTCGCAGCTGCAACGGTAAGTTGTGTTAGTTTTATGTTAAAGGGGCACTAGACCGAATGCACAATGTTTTAGAGACTCGGGAAAGCTTTTGACCCAAGGGGAAAGCTACATAACTTCTCTAACATCAATATTTATATCCAATAGTTTTCTAAGATTCATATTTTTTTAAATGTTATAATTTTAGCAGGCAAAACAGGTCAAAGAATATTTGTAATATTCATCAACCAAAATAAAAGCCCTCACATATTATAAATTCATGAAAAAATCCTAATTTTCCCTGCTTTCTATCCAGTGGCTAAATACCCTAAACAGTTTGAAACATCCAAATCCATTGCTTGAATTTGTTTTGTTGTTTCTGTTATTTATGTTTTCTTGTAAGCTAGGAACATTCAATAAATAGAAAGTGAGTTTAATCACCAAATGGTAGCTAAAGATATTTAATTAATTCAAAATAGGAATCACAAATGACTGCAAAAATGCCTTTTAAAAGCTGGTAAACTGCAAGCTAACTGAAGGGATGGCGCTGTTCCGAAACAATACATTTTATTTTGATAGTCAATATGACTTTTTGTTGAGCATGTGAAGCATAATGCGAACCTATGTAATGGCGATTTCGTCCATCCATCCGGCCGTCTATCCAGCCATCCAGCTGTCTATCCAGCCGTCCATCCAGCCATCTGGCCGTCCATGCATCCATCCAGCCGTCCATCCGGCAGTCCATCCAGCCATCCATCCATCCAGCCGTCCAGTTTTTCCTGAGATTTCCTCAAAAATGTTAAAGTTTTTTTGATAATACCTCAGAAAATGTTAAAGTTTCTTCATAGTTCCTCAAAAAACAAAAAGTTTCTTCAGATATCCTTATGGAAGGTTAGAATTTCCTTACAAAACGTTAGTTTTTCAGAGACACTTAAGACAGATTGAAGACTAATTTCCTTAAAAAGTCTACAAAACATTTAATATTTCCTTAGAAAATAACTGTAAAATGATGTAATTTTCCAATATTCTTCAGAGATACTCGAACGTCTCTCTCATAGCACTGGAGATTTAAAATCCTTAAAATTCTTCCAAATATTTGGGTACCAATGGTTGTATCAGGCATGATTATTAAAGCCCGCCTTTAATATTGTGGTCATTTGCATAAAGTTGCTACAGTGTATGAACTGACCAGACTTTTTTATTTGGTGTGCTCAGTCAGGGAGTGTGACAGGATGCGACTGCATATGGACATAGGGGGGGATGCCGTGTGAGACATGTATGAAGGCCATGCAGGACATATGATGTAATATGTACCATGCAGTATACACCAAGGGCTATATCAGGCATAATTATTTGACTCCACCTTCTTTTCTTATTCAACAAGCCATTATATGAACTGACACTTTCATACACAGTATGCTCAATCAGGAACTGTGATAGCTAGGATGAGACTTCTTGTGGAGCCTATGGGATGTCATGTGGGACATGGGGTGGGATGCTATGTGGGACATGGGGTGGGATGCCATGTGGGACATGGAGTGGGGTGCCATGTGGAACAGGGTGGAATGCCATGTAGGATATATGGTGGAATGCCATGCAGGGTATAGGGTGTAATGCCATGGGATGGGATGTCATGTGGGACATGGGGATGGTATGGGATGGGATGTCATGTGGGACATGGGGATGGTATGGGATGTCATGTGGGACATGGGGTGGGATGCCATGTGTGACATAGGGTAGGAGGCTATGTGGGACATAGGGTAGGAGGCCATGGGGACATGGGATGTGATGCCATGTTAGACATACAGTAGGATGTCCTTGGACATTGGGAGGGATACCATGTGGAACATATGGTAGGATATAAGGTGGGATGCCATGTGGGACATCAGGTGGGAAGCCACTGATGCAGGACATACGCTGGGATGCCATGGGGGACATAGGGAGAGATGTCGTGTGGGACACAGCGAGGGATGCCATGTGGGACATAGGGAGGGATGTCATGTGGTACATATGGTTGGATTAATGTGGGACATACATGTAGGATGGATCTATGCGGGACATAGGGTGGGATGCCATGTGGGTCATAGGGTGGGATTCCATGTGTTACATATGGTGGAATGCCATGTGGGACATATGGTGGAATGCCATGTGAGACATAATGTATAGTGGAATGCTAGTGGGAGATATGGTGGAATGCCATGTGGGACAAGGCATGGGATGAGATGTCATGTGGGATATGGGGTGGAATGTCATTTGGCACATGAGATGAGATCCACTTTATCATTATTCATGTCAGGCGGAGCCAAATACAGTTTTTCATTGGTTTTTATGATTGTGGCTATAGTTTAAGGCAAAAACCTTAACACCTAAACAACAAACAAGATATACAAAAATTGGATATTCCAGCATGATAAATAAACTGTGTAAGAACACAACATTTAAAGATATACGATAAAAAAAAAGCTTCTAATTCAAAGTTAGCATTGGAACCACATGGGATTTCTCCCTCTGTGTTTTTTTTTAGCATTTCTGCTAATGTTGCATCTTCATGTCATAGACCTACTGTATACGCTATCGTCAATTTGATTCATACAAAGATATTTGATTGCTAGTTGATGTTATCAGCTATGTTTGAAACAACGTTTCTTACACTCCACAGAAAGCTTTAGCAAAAGGTGTGACATGCGTCAGAGTTCTTATACGTGGACTTGGCCCAGGGAGACAGGTAAGAAATTCAAAACTTTCAGTGGAGTGGCTGGTCAAACCACAAAATTTTTTTCATTTTGAGAAATATTCTTGTAGGAAATAGTAGTCAGCAAGTGGGGGCTTTAGGAATGTGAATTCCACCTGTGGGAATGTCTGTGACCCCTCTCATGTGAATATTTTGCCCCTTTCAAACAAAAAAATAATAACAGTGTTATGCCCCCTTATTGCACAAGGTTAAATTTGCCTACCAAAGGTGGGTAGGGGGTGTGGGAGGCAAGTCATAAAATCACTCTTAAGATAATCACCATAAAAAGAATATGAATATGGACAAAGTGAGGGTGGGGAAGAAATGATCTGTGCATTCCTGTAATCCAGCCTAACTTTCTATTGGCATTATTTGCTACCCATTTATTGCTTGTCGGACTAATATCAAGTAAAGTGAAAATCTCCATCCGGTCCACATCTGGCAAGGGTTACTACTTTTTATTGTGGATACTTACATGTAGCTGTGTAAATAATTTACCAGAAGGTCTTTGTGGATAAAACAAATATTCAAATTTGCAAAAGATTTCAGTGGTTGGAAAAACCATCATTTCCTCCCAGTGAATATCAGCAGAGGGTTTGAATTTTGAGTCATGATTTTTTTTTCGGTTTCGTTCTTTGTTTCGTCTCATCATTGTGTGAACTAGTAACAAATATTCTGTTTACACCTACAGTAGGTCACATGTTACATCATGTGATTGAGTTTTTTCTATCGTAATACACTGCCTCATCAGGAAATGTTTCTACAATACAAATTGAATACTGCCACTAACAATAGGTGTTGGGAAACTTTCTTAACTATATGAGTTTGAGAGGCATTTTGATAATGATCCTACTAAGATATTTGTATACAAAATATTAACCTACATATATGTTTATCTAAACATGTATGAAACCACAGAATCATTTATTTCATTGGAGAGTAGAAACAGTTTGGCATGGGACCAAATTTCTTGGAAAAGTCCCAAAATTCTTGACAAGATTATTTGTTTAAGCTCATGAATATGCAGAAATTTAAAGAAAGTGACGGTACAGATAGTAGTAATTGGGGATATATTTTGTAGATTAAGCTTTCAAATCTCAAAAACACAACAAATATTAAGATCTTTTTACAAAGTAATTTTCAGTGTGTTCTGCCTAATTTGTAAGCATCTGAATATGAGAGTCTGACTATATAAAAATAATATGTTTTTATATGCATGTTTATTAGTACGTCGTCTGCAGCTCCTACACTGTTTTCCTCATCCAGCTGTTGGGAGAAGTGAACGGTGGTTGGATGGGGCTCACAATCCCTTGGATGAGGACGTTAAATGGCAGTCCCAATGGCATGAGTCACCCCTTCCTTGTTCTCTGAACACTATTCGAGAAGAGAAGCGTGCAAACGCGGTGTTCATTCACTTCCTGTCCATGTTTGAACAGTCGAGTTCCGTTTCTAGTGTCATCAGCTGTTGTTGTTTGAAACGTAAATTGGGAGAAGATGATTATGGCATATAAGCGTGTAACCCAATAGTCACAGAATGTCATATTCTATTAACTTCAATGACACAGTTGATTTAAAGATTAATTTTGCTCAGATGGATTTATGCATTCAGAAATACTGAGGGAGAATAATTTAGCATATAAAGCAAAAAGAAGTAAGATATATACAATATACAATTTTTGCTCTAGGAAAAATTGGAATGTGTGGGCAGGTATGACAGATAAAAAAATTCACTATTGAAGATATTGATAATGATTTCTAATTTCCTTCAAAAGTTTTCTTGTTGTTGAACCTTATGTCTTGAACAGAAAGAATTATAAGTATTCACTAATGTTCGATGCTTTGGGCACAATTTAAAAAATGAAGAAGGAAGAAATAAATAAAAAAACTCACATGGATTGTCGTATATTGTCATATATGTTCCCTGTTATAGCACAATTTCCTGAAGCAAGTTCTTGCCTAATCTTGCACTACATCCTACACTTCATAATTTTGTAGCACACCTAAAGCAGGAAAAGTATGTATCTGATATTGCACATTTTCTCTTACATGCTTTGAAATTTAGAAACGATTATCTTAAAGAATAAGAATCTTGTATATATTCTTTGTTTTGTAATTCTCCTCTCAATTGATATATGTAAATATGTTGTTTTTATGTTATGGGCCGGGGGCCTAAAGCAGACACAATAAATAAAATAAAATAAATAATGTTATATTGGATATTTCACTCTCCAGAAAGAAATTTTGAAATCTATTAAAAAAAATAAAAATAGAAGAAAAATCCCATCAAAATTGATTAAAAATTGACCGTATAAAGTTTTTCAAATTTTCAAACTTACTTATTGAAGAAACTATGAATTTGTATTGTCACCAGTGGAGTAGCTCTGCCTTTCATTTAAATTGATTGTAGTATAATCTATTATTACAAAAGTTTCAAGAAAACGCGACTTACACAAAAACTTATTGATTATTGACTTTGATGCCCCAATGTGCATGTAGGCAAAATGGACATTCTAAGAATTATCAGTGGTTCAATTCAAAGAACAAACATAAGAATAAAGCTGTTACCTGCAACTTTTTTACATTAGAAATATTGCATACATTCTAGCGTCAATCAACAATTTTCATAAATTAAAGATCAGTTAAAGACAGCATTAGCTAAATTGATAATAAGAAGTCATGAAAATAGCCAAAACTACTATCAAATATTATTAAAGATTGACCATTTATATACAGCGTTTAGAATTCTTAATCCAATACACTGTTTCCAGAAGCTGTAAATTTGTATCTTCATCAGTAGGTCAGACAGGGACAGCATTAGCCCAATTGCTTAAGAATAAAGTAAAAGTCTTTACAATATCAAAAATACCCATAAAAATTACCCTTTAGATATTTACCATTGTACAGCTTTCTGATTTTTCTTGTCTTAATGTGCACTTTTCTGATGTAAACATCAGCAAACATCCCAGTTTTGTAGAGTAAATGCTTTGTTTCTTTATCGTGTACCATTGTTTTTGAGCAGCTGATGCGGCCAAAACAATGTTTTTAAAATATGACATACATACACCCTATTAAAATCTAGATGAGAAGACATATGAAATTAGGGCAAGAGCTCTGAAGAAGTAAAAAAAATATATATATATATCTGTCTTCTTGTTCATACATCACAAAATTTGCATATGTCATCAATTCCTCAAACTTTGATCAGACATAACGTGAGAACTGAATATGCGATTTTTAAAATTAAAGGAAAGGTATTGTCCCATGAATAAATTTAGAAGTGAACGCCGCCATGTTGGTAACATCACTTGCAATTTTCAATCTTCCTTATAGATAGCAAGAAATCTGTGATGTTATCGATCACACATCAGCCGGAGTAAACATGGGGCCTCAATGTGTTATCTATAACATCACAGATTTCTCACAATCAATAATTGAAAACTTGAAGTGGCGTTACCAGTTCACTTCTGAATTTATTTATGGGCCAATACCTTTCCTTTAAGTGACTGTTCCACTCCAAATTTTGATAAAAGATAAAAGAGGAAATATTTTGTAAGAATTTCCTGTGAGTTCTTTGTGAGAACCTGAACCCTTCAGTGGTGTGTAGGTTCGGAGCTTGTCCAAATTGTATTCTATATTTCTTTTGGTAAACATAAACAAAGAGTTCATTGCCCTTGAAAGAGGTGCAGTGGCTAAGTGGTTAAGAAGTCAAGCTCGTATTCGAAAGGTACCGGGTTCCATTCCCATCGTGAGTGCTGCATTGTGTCCTTAGGCAAGATACTTTACTTCTTTCAGTCCACTCAGCTGTAAAATGAGTACCAGCACTGCTGGAGAGTTAATCTGCAATGGACTGCCTTCCTGTCCAGGGGAGTCATGTACTCTTATCCGTTTGTGCCATTGGAACTAGGGATAAGCACCGGCTTAATGAGCCTAATGGCTCAGATGGGTTAGGCTTAAGCTAATTTCTTTGCTGTTAACTTTCTGTTCCAAAAAAGGATCAGATTTAAACATTCATTAATTTCAAAGCATCTTTCAGTGTTTTTGTTATTAACCTGAATTAGTGATAAATTGTTAGTACTTTAAATATGTTTGAAAAATTGCATTTGTTGTTGCAGTTGTGGTGAGTCATTTTATTGTAAGTTACTCATAATAATCATGAGTCACATGACCAAGTCAAATCATATCCGTATGAAATCGGATTTGTTTTTGTTTGCATAGTGTCATGTAATCACATGAATTTGCTTTGTTTTCTGCATGTTTTGTAAAATGAGTTCAAAGAATCATCGTTATTACTCAGGAAATTGATAACCACAAGTAATGCATAAACCTATAACATGTGCCAGAATGGGAACATACAAATGAACTATTGACACGGGCAATGACACAGCCAAAAAGATGTCACAAGATGTTACAAGATGATTCCAAGTGATGTCACATGCAAATGTAAAGGCATAGTCATCATTGATAGATTCTTAATCATATTATGTTTTTAAGTCAAATCCTCTCCTGAGCACTGAATATCAGAGTGTGAGTGTTCATATTGTATTTGAAGAAAGATCTATTGCCTGGCAAAATTATTGCTGGAATTGACCATTTTATCCTTAATCTTAGAATTCTTATACCATTTTGGAAATTGTATATTTTTTAGTGTTTTTATGCAAAGCAATGATACTAAAGCACAAATATTACCCTTCAAACTTTCTCTGAAATGCAAATGTGTTGAAATAATTGGAAAAATCCAAGTATAGCATTAAATTGCATATAGAGTATGATGAAGAAAGATAAGTATGCATTTCTTAGTGCATTAATTTTAGTTACATTTTTTTTTCTTGGGCTGGAATTTATCAAGAATATATATCAGTTTTTATTTAAACAAAATTAATATCAATATCAGCAAATCGTCAAATTTTCATTTATTTCAATAACAGAATAAAATTGCATTTACAAGAAACTCATTTTGCAAAAATTATACCGCGACACCAAGAGTTTGCCAAATATATTTTAGGAAGAATAAGATTTCCAATGCTGTTCTATTTTGTTTTTTACCAACTGCTATTCTATTTCTTTAACAGTCCTCCATTAAGGGCTTGCAGATGGGCGGACTAGAAGTCATTTCCATCACTGATAATACGCCTGTACCATCGTCAACATCTAACAGACCTCGAAAAGCCAGGAGGTTGTAGATGATGTTCGTGAAAGCAACACAAAATGAACTTTTAGAAAGGTCTTGTTAGGAGGATCGTCCTTCTGTGAAACTGTTGGGCAATCTTAGTGGTGTAAACATAAGGGTTTGATAACTGAAGGACAAAATAAGTTCATATCTGTTGGTGTAAGCAGTGTCAGAAGAATAGTCGATTGCGTTTTTGACAGGCTATGAGAACTGTAGTGTGAGTAAGGCACTCATGCTGAGGAAAGGGGTCATTTGAACTTTTCTTGTTTATGGTCTATCTGTCAAATTTATTCTTATAAAGGGACATGGGAGAGTGGTACGAGATAATATTTGATACATAGAGATAAAATCTGAATGATTGAGTGTTTCGCACAAATATGTAAACATATCTTTGTCTGAAAATTATGATATTTTGGGTGAAAAATAGTAAGATTACTCTGAATATTTTCAAATTCAATGGCATGTACAGTTTTGATTAATGAAAAGCAGGTCCACTTTGATTATGAAAAAATAAGAATAATTTTACAGATTGTGACATAAATTTGGAAATAGTTCCATTTTTGAATGTTGTCAAAAGTGTTGCATTGCAGATAACAAACCCTTGGTGCTTTTTTTGTTATTAAACTGAATGCTTAGTTTAAACCACATATTTAGCAGACATGATCCTTCCCCCCTCCCCACCATGATTTACACTTAGGAGATTTAAAGGTCTGTGGACACCTATAAACTATTTGATTAAGAAATAGAAAACAAAATCTTCACATTTTTCATACCACCAATTTTATAAAAATGCATTATTAGTCACAATCATAGCTCATCAAAGTTTCAAGATTTTTCAATATTAGAAAAGTTGTTATGTTTGGAAAAGAGGAAATTCTCAAATCTGTATGCAATCCATTGCAATCAATAACAATGTAGGTGACATTACTACTAGTTGTCCAAAGGCCTTAACAAAAGGTGCTGTAGTTGAAGATATATACAAAATGTGAATGCTATTTTCACCAGGACACTTTGATAGTATAGATAACTTTCTCAAATACAAGGTCTGTAACCTTAAATGCTGGGTATATTTGGCAATCTTTAAAAAAAAAATTACATTTGTGGCAATCCGTCTTGCAAAGTATACGCCAAAGATTTGTCAATATCTTGATTGTGAAAACTTCCTGGTTCGGAAGAAGGTAAAGATAGCAATCTCATGTCGCCGTATAATTACTATTATTTATCGCAATCTACGTCTTAAACTTAGATATTTATTGCGTATTGTTTTAGATACTTCTGAATCCTTATATCCTTATTGTTTCAAGTTGGTAACTAGTCATCTTAGATGACTTAACAAGAACTTTGGAATAATAAAGACCATTAAAGACACACGGTTGAACAACCTTGTGAACTAAACAAACATGGTTGTGGGAAAGTCAGAATTTTACAAGGAAGAGGCTCATTACCAATAAATAAAAATTGTCCCTATCCAGTAGTTCACAAATTTTTACAGCTCCTTATTTCTCAAACAACATGGTTTCCCTGCTCATTGCTCTTGCAAAAGCGGTCACACTGGTGAGATGAACACTTCACTCAGTAGGCACTACTTGCAAGGCAATACTTGCATACCGAGTGAGACAATGCACAATACACTCGTAATATTGAAAAACACTCGTAACATTGAAAAACACTCGGACAACAACAAATAACATGATCATGAAATGAAAACCCTTCTCAAAACTGACAAAAGTACTTACGAGCTATGATTTTGATTTCATTAGCATCTTGAAACTTTAAAGTATCTTTGAAACTAAGTTACAAATTAAATGATGAACATTTTATACGTAAAAAACATCTAAATTACGGAAGAAATGACATTTCTATTACTTTGCAAATCCCTCACTTTTGGAAACGCGTACACATTTAGTGTATGTATCACCTGAGTGCGCTGGCAACTGCTATTTTGAAAATGTTTGTCAGAAAATGCACGTAGTCTTCGATTTAATGCTATACGTACATTGATCTCACCGATGCTCTATTGTCCGACAACTTATCAACTAATTAGATACATCCACCAAAGGCGCTGTTCGAAAAATAAGCCATTAGTGAAGGCTCTTGCACAAAACACAACTTTTCAGTTTTCTTCATTAAACCCACGCCCAAAACGTAAGTGAGTGGCTCAATATAGTACTTGACTATATCTATTTATTTAGTATTACGTAAGAGTGTTTCACGACGATGAAAGGCACTGTAAAAAGTTGACCTTAGATTGTCGCGGAAGGACATAATTATTCTAGTGCATAATCGAAATTCATCTACGCTTCTATGATAAGCCAATGCAGCAGTTTCAACGATGTAAGGTATATAGCGTTTTCTGACTGTGTATAGCAGCCATGTGGTGGCTAGAGTGTATACTACAGTCAGATGTTATCTGACCAGAGTCACACTGGTCTCATTAACACTACAGGGAAGTAACTATTTGATGTTTCATGGATTGCAATGTTTTTCATCCTTGTCAAGAAAAAAGCCCTTCTTATTTAGGAATATGTTGCAACACTGAGTATTGTTTTGAAAGCTAGTGGAATCATTGCTATTTATGGCATATTCGCCATCAGGGACTTCCCAGAGATATCCTAGATTAAAATCACATAAACAATCAATTTCATGTGCATTAGTTTTGTTTTTGTATAGGCGTGAAGCTACCCACCTTCTTTTAATTTCAATCTATTGTTGTCTTAAGTATCTACAACATTGTCCTATAAGTAGAAGAAACCTGTCATACTTTGCCATGTAAATGGCATATGGGGATAATGGGTAAAAACTGCATGTCTACTGTTAATCAGTATTCGTTGTAAAATCCTAAGAAATGGCTCTTCATCCCCCCCACCCCATCCTTCGTAAAAAAAATTGGCACTGGCTTATGCCACTTGACAGTGGAAGGGCATGCCTTTCAATAATCATTGAACATTTGTTGTTGAATTTAAAGAAAATATTATAGAAGAGAATTTAAAAGCTTGTATTATGATATTTTTGCAATATTGTATATTCCACAATTTCAAACTAGTTTTGTTTAGCCAAAGGTTTCATCCTAACTTTAAAGACTTGTTTTATAAAAGTTTATAGTTCTTTGTTGCAATTGCTGAGGAAAAGGTAAAAACATATACCATTACTGATTGATATGACCTATGACCTTCATTATCAAGACTAGATCTTATTAGACCTTATTGGATAAGTTCTTTGTTACTGGCAGGCCTTCTTCCAAAATTCAATCTGGTAGACAAAGGATACACTTATGTTCTAATGCACTTTTGGTATGATATTATATTCGCTTTAAATTTTATGAAGATTAAAATCTTAATAAAGTGACTTTATTTGTACGCCGAGTTTCACTTTCAGTCTATTTTTGCTGTATCTTGTGATTTTCTTTGTTTCTCTGCAGCGCCCCCAGTGATGTAAAAGTACAAAGAAGGAACTTGTGGTAGTATATTAAGTTGTAAGTTTTTAAACACTTCAAACAAAGAGAGCTGTTTTCTTTAAGCAGTGCAATGTTGGTATTGGTAGAATGTAAGCTGTAGATGGCCTCATTTAAATGGAATTATGGTAGAGTTGAACACATTTTAGTTTATCTACAGAGTACAACAATTCATTCACTGGTTTCATTGTAACTGTAGGGATGGAATTAAGGGCTTTGTTTCATTTCATGGAGAAGACATTTTGTTATGATATTTCTTCAAAATTTTGATTTCGACCGAAATTTTAACTGTCATGTATGTGATATAAGAGATTCATCCTTTGGATTGTAAATTGTGAATTGTCAAACAATATGAAAAGCTGCATCCAGCTGAAAATAAGAAACATTGTGATAGAAAATTGTATTACTTTTTTTAGAGTCAATTCTAACAGAGCAAGTTATATTTGCTGTAAAAGCAGATGAAAAGTCTAATTTTCAATCACTATTTAACTAATTCAGTTCAGTAATTGTCAACCCTATGAAGAATGTACTTTTTCCTGTTTTACCAAAGCTGTTAATAATTGCTTAAAGAAGCACTAAACCCAAAGTGAGGGCACTTTTTGTTGCTAATTTCACAGACATATTATCCACAAAAGATTGATAAATGTCATGCCTCCATAGCCCACAGACGACATGAGGGCAAAGGTTACTTGAATGTTCATATAAACCAGAAATTTGCTGTACCATTACCTGCTAGATAAGCATGAGCTTTTTGGGGAACCGTAAAAATATGCCCTTGCGTGCTCCTTTAACCTTCCTTTCACTCCGTCATATCTCCCGCTTCATTCCTAGCATTTAGCCCCTCATTTCCAGGCTTCAAATCGTAACATCTGGTCCAAGTACATTTCTTTTCTTACATTTATTTCATTCTCACAAAATCAATTGGCGTTAATATTCCAATGAATTTATCCACAGCTCTGTAGTCTGTATAATGAGAAAGGACATTTTTGTAATAACCAGTAAAATTGAATGATGCAAATAAGGTGGAAGATTTTGCTGATAACCTGCACTGTTAGTCTGCATTTTCGAACATTTTAACAGGATTTGGATAAAAAATGTCTTTAGCGCCACTCAAACTACAAAAAAAGAAAAATTTGAAGTGAAAACAATAATTCATGAATGAGTTGGTTTTGACAGAAGGGAGTTACTTTTTCCCCTACCATGCTCATTTTAAAGGATGAATTTGATTCTTTCTTAAGTGCTCTTATCAAAGAGAAATTGTTCATCTTTGAAAGTTTCATATAGATCATCTATTTGCAATGGATGGTCATATTCTGGCAGTCATAACTGATGGAGATGCAGCAAGAAGTTGGTCAAGGGCTGAACTTTCTGTGATTGTAGTGTAAAGTGTGATAAAAAAGTCACTTCACACACAACCACAGGAAGTTTGGATTTTGACTCAAGTCATCAATTTCTTTGAAAATGGAACCTGATGGAGTGTGTTGAGGTCCTACTACATGTATCTTGGAACAAAACTGTTAAAACAATTCAACGTCACAATGAGCTGAATATTGGTCTTATAATTCTTGATGATTTCTTTCCCAACCCCTTCCCCCTTTCCAAAGTTGGAATTTGTTGTGTTTTAACCTTATAGGCAAAAACCCTAAACAGTAGCAATGGTCAACATTGAATTGGGGTGGGGAGGGATAAAGTAAGGTAAGGTGGAGACACAGGGGTCAAGGAAATTATGCAGATGCCCTAAGAATAACAAAAAATACTAATTAAAAATGAGAAAGTATGGATTGAAGAATCACTAAGAAAAATCACCATTATTTAAGATGTATGAATGTTGAATGATATAAAAGTATGTTCATAAAAGCAGTACAAATTTTCACGAATTGTTTTAAGAAGTTTTATCCAAGATTGTAGATGGCGGTGGTTGCAGTGGCATGTTGGCAGGGCGGCAACTTCCACCTGTGAAGTTTTCTGAGAGGGCACCAATTGCTCACAGGGGCGCAAAATTATCCTGAGAACATATATTTATATATGTTTTATTCTCAATTTGTATCATTCACGAATCAAACATTGCATGCAAGTTTTCTCTCTGAAAGCTTTATTCTTACATCAAAAACATGAAAATTTCTGGACCTAAAGACACATACATATTGTAGTCAATGAGATCCTACATTTGAACATTCGTTTCCAAAAATGTATATTCCTTTTAAATAACTTTAGTGTGGAATTGACATGATTTTAAGCTATCACTATCACAATCATGAAAAACGTGTAGGCCCTTGGGGCTTTGCCCCCTGGCCCCTACCAAGGCTCCTCCCCCCCTTATATATTTGACACATTTAAAAGCAATTTTCTGCTATCAAGATCACGAGAAACGTAGTGCTTCCGCGGGCTTCATCCCTAGATGTTGCACAATTTTCTGCTACCTAAATCACAAGAAAGATATAGGCTTGGCCTCTACCTGGGCTTCCAACGCCCCTGGATTTGACACAAGTTTAGGCTATTTTCTGTTATAATATCACGAGGGGCGTGGGCTGCGGAGCGGTTTGGGCGTGTGATTATTTACCCACCCTCTATACCAAAAAGTGCTACAACATCTTATAGCGAAATTTGATAGTCTTATGATGGGGGAGGGGGGAGGAGGCAAAACACCAGATTTTATTGATTGAGTGGGCAAGTAACACTAATGAAAAAATATTGGGGGAAATTGCCTCCCCACTGCTTGAACGTCTAATAGGGCTTTAACCTTGAAGTTGACACTATATTTTTCTGCTATAAAAATGAGACATTCGGGCATTAAATATTCCGAATCATGATCAGTACAATTTACTAATCGTGATGTAAACATTTCCGAATTTGAGATTTATAAGCTATGCAACTTAGTATTGTAAGAGTGTAGTAAGAGACCATAAGAATTTGTCTTGAATCTGCCGTGTTCCTGACTAAATATCAATGTAGGAAAGTAATGAATTTGTGGGTCAAGCATACTTTTTTATCTTTTCTAAGATTGTGCTGTTGCAAGTACTTTTTCATGTATAAGAAACCCCCAAAAAAATGGAACGTAAGCCCATAATTTTCGGTACCGTGACATTGAAACATATGTTGCATATAATAGCGTCCGCAAATTGTAACATGACGTAATTACTGACAACACCGACATCCAATGAAAGCCCACACAACCGACACCGTTAAAGTGTTTTGCTAGTTTCTGACAAGCGACAATACCGTGTTTCTGACTCGGCAGACAAACAATAACAATGCAGGAAAGTAATGAATTTGTGCGACAAACATTTTTGATATTTTCTGAGATTTTCATGGTGTTGCAATTATTTTTAGTGTATTAAGGCTTCAAAAACGTAAGCCCGTGTTTTCCCGTTTTTGTTAAGTTATTATTATTTTTTTCGCCCGTAAATTCACCCCTTTCCTTTCTGTTTTTAACAAAGTTGTTATTTTTTTCCAGGAAATCAATCTTTTATTAGCAATTTGCAAGTAAGATTGTTTTCGTAGGTGTTATAGTTGTCAAGATATCACAATTTTAAAATGGTATGTTTTCAGCTCAATAAATATGCTTAGTGCGAAAATCTTTGGATACGTTCAAGAAAGCTCTCACGGCTCTGCGGACTGACTATAAATTTTACAATTCTTGTAGATTTTGGTGTAAAATTTTCCCGAATTTTGGTCCTAAATATCTTGGATCTAAAATTCACAAATTTTCATGGCAGCAAAGTTAAGAAGAAAAGGGAACAAAAGAGTAATTTTCTGACTTAAAGGTTTCAGGTGAACTTGTGAGTACATGCTTTCAAAATATGTCAGTCGAATAAGTGCCCCTTAAATCCTGAGCTCATTCTTATAGAATTTGGTATGAAATTTTCCCGATTTTTTTTTTTTTTTTTGACTGATAAAGGTTTCTGGTGTAGTTGGGGAGGGACATAAACACAATTGACCCTTAAGTTATAATGTTGTACATGCTTTCAAAATATGTCAGTCGAATAAGTGCCCCTTAAATCCTGGGCCATCCAGATTCAATATTTTCCGCCACCCCTGACATGAAACTAAAGTGATGCTTTTTTCCTGCCGGTTCAGATCCTTAATAAAAATCTTAAATAATGAAAATGCCCTGCCCCCTTTCCTGAATTCCTTCCGACACCCCTGCCTATGTCCCCTTAACATAGTGCTTTACCCCATCCCCAACATAACAAATTTGCATAGATGGCACTTGCCTGAAGTCGGCTCATGGAATTGGTTCAGATTTCCCTCCATATGACAGTCCTCCCCGCTCCCCTCCCTCTTATTTTCATGAAGGGCTTGTTTCCGAGCTGACGCTGTTTAAAACTTGTCTCCTATTTTCGTTGTTTCTTTTGATATACTATTATGTGTTGCAGTTTTGGTATGAAATTATTATTTTCTGTTGGAATACTAACTTTGTTAATGTCGCTTGTGAGTACACTATTCGAACTGTTGTGTTGTAAATTTAATCTGTATTCTAGTGGTGAACTAAAGACTCTTTACTAATTTTTCACCCTACCGTATTGTGCGTAACAACCATGCATAGCCTACACTGCACCTCACAGTCTTTACATGATGTTCGGATGAAGTTACAGGAATTAACGGGCAATGAACAAACTAAAAAAGCTATCAATTGCACGACAGTACAGAGGTACAAGAGCAGGCTTGCAGCACACATCAGACACGCAAATTCGTCTAATTTTAGCTTTCCGTATGGTTTGACTGTAAGGAAAATTTGTGGATTTAAAACAAACGATTGCTAATTTACGAAATTTGTCTTTTATAATCTTTGCAAGAAACGAAACTTCAAAACTTTGACAAAGTTTGGCAGGATGAAACCCCACAACACAGAGTGGCAGATGCAGCATTGATTATCGACAATTATTTCATGTTCCGTTACGACAGACAATTCTCAGCAAAGTTGGGAGAGTTTGTCACATATGTTTTCCAAGAAATGGACTGTATGTAATTATGTGCATCATTATCAACACAAGATATTGAACAGTTGAATTGCTTGCAATTCAATCCCGCCCTCGTTATCTCCCAAGTACAATATCAAACATTACAATCGTAAACGTATACACGAGACCTTCATCAAAATTCTCGAAAGCTGATAATGAATTGAAAACAATAATTACAAATCTACAAAAAGAAAACCCCCGAACCTATTTCACTGTTGTTGGTGATGTTAATTGACATAATATTGGTTTTCTTGAAATAATGTCCTTCAAAAATTTGATGGATTTTGGCACCTGCCCCTACCTGCCTACGCAAATGCAACTTTGGATGCATAAAAGGCGATTACTATCTAACAAAGAATTAAGCACCAATCTCCACGTCCGATCATAACGGCATATTAATTATTTCAAAGTATAATGAAAAACATCACAGAATTGAAAAGAAAATTGGAAAAGGATTTATCAAGAAGAAACATAATGAATATGTCTGAACGTATTAATAGCACTGACTGGAATATGTTTATGCAATCATCAGATAATCTTGATGAATTTACAGAAGTAATTATATCTTACATCGGTTTTGTTGGTGACACTGCTCAAGAAATCGGAACTGGTAGATATGATTAAACGAATTCCAGCAGATAGCAGGATTGCACCTTTGGAGAAAGTCAAACTGACAAACAAAAAGTTCGGGATGGAAATAAAGGTCTGGAACAAGATTCAGAGAACAATAAACAAGTATGTTCGTGATGTGCGGAGGCAAACTTACGGACACAGGCAAATTCAAATTCTTTTTGGAACTTGATAAAAACTGTTAGAAATTCAAATGAAAACAGTAAAATATATTACTGAGAGACGATTTGAATAAACATTTTGGTCATTTTAATCAATCACGCAATTTTTCTGCAAGAATACACAGGTGATGTGTGTGTATCTGAAATGAATATAGATTCTGTATGTTATAAATTTAAGAAGGTTAACAAAGGAGTTGCATGTGGGTCAGATAAACTTCCTTGGTGGGTTTTTAAATTTTTCAGTGAAAATAGCACCACTATTTACCTTCATTTTTCAGGAAACTATCTCCAACAGCAAAATTCCGTCGTTGTGGAAAAAATGCCATAACAACTCCTGTCCCCTAAAATAAGACACCTCGAACTGTAAATGATTTGGGACCAATTGATCTGGCTAGTATCGCTTTTAATAGCCTACAGAAAATATTACTGCCTCGTTTGATGAAACATGTAGAGCAACATGGAAATGTGTATCAATTTGCTTGTAAGAAGGGTGTTTCATGTGTAAATGCTTTACTAGTTTAAATTAACGATATAGTGACTCATTTCAAGTGTAACGAAACGACCATGTCAAAGGTTCTTTTTCCTGTTTTCTCGATTTTTCAAGTGCTTTCAATAAGGTTTTACCAAACTACCTACTTAAAGATTTGACAATATTTATAAAAGACCCGTGGCTCATTCATTGATTGGCACAATTTCTTCAAGGGTGCATGGACAAGACAAATTAAACTGAACAAAGGTTTATCAGAACAATCTAAAATAAATGTAAGTGTACCACAGGGAGGCCCTCTATATGCTCTGCTTTTTACCATCTACACCGACGAAATAAGATCAAACCAAAATATATGTTATAAAGTATGCCGATGATACTGCTATATCATGTAAAATTGCAACAAATTTGGTAAATGAGGATCAAGTGGTGTACCAGTCATTTGTTTTTAAAACTGTCAAAATGTGATGAAAAGAACGTATTGCTGAACCCAAAGAAATGAAAGGAAATGTGCTTTGTAAACAAAACGGTCAAACATACAGAGCTTTTGAAACTCAGACAACATATTTATTCAAGGTTCAGAGGTTGCAAAATGCATAAAAACTGATTGTCTTGGTGTATGCATTGATGATAAACTGACGTTTTCCCATCATGTGTTCAAATTTTTAAGTAAAGTTTATTACATTGTTTCAAGTTTATACATTTTGTCTTTTTGTAATTTTAATGCTAGAGTTAATCTTTTTAAATCACTTATTTTATCGTAGGTTCTTTATGCTGTACCCTTTTGGTATCATTTAATCTTACAGAGAGATAGACAGAATCAAGATTTGTAGCATTTAAATAAAGTCACATGGCCAAAATTCACGTGACCATAATGGACCAATCAAATTCCGGGGAATCCTGATCGTCTGCACAATTAACTAGCGTATGAGGTCAAGCCCATTAAAAATACAATTTTACACAATAATTAACAGTATATATAGGGGCCTACATACACAAATAAGCACTTTACTGAGACTTAAATGGTAGCGTAATTTGGTTAAGAAATTTCATACCAAACGGAAATCTTTGTATAAAGTGTATCCTCTCCATTCACACAATTTTTCTGATATGCAAAACTGGTTGTCTCATTCATAGATAACAAGGGATTTGCTGCCGAAAGTTCTCGATACTATTTTTACATTTTGTGCAGTGAGGTTGCAATAGCAACTTTCATACCATTAGGCTCTCCGCACTGAACATCAATGTTTTCAAATTTGAACGATTTTTGCCAATTTTTGTGTTTCAAATGGGCACAAATATTTTTAATGTTTCGTAAATGTTGAGGGAATGTGAACCTCAACGAACATAAAATGTTCCGTTCATAAAAACAACATTTTAGCGTGCACCACTGACTAGGCCTAGGGCCTATAACTACATGCATTGAACGTAGTGCTATAAACGTACATGAGGCCAAGTTTTAATTTGAAATCTTACCTGGTTATCGCGTATTCCTTAATTGCGACAGTCTGAATGGAAGACAGTACGGATCCTTTTGGAATATGACAACAACAAAACATCCCCATTAGAAAAGAATTATCCAGGCAGAGCAGTTGAAACTTTGACGCAAATTTAGATACTTTACGTGTGCATACAACACAAAGCTTATACATTTCACATAACGTTTACGTACGTACGTGTAACGTTGTACTATTACGTACGTGCGCACAAGCTTATGAATGTAATACACGCGCGTATTGTTGTTGTTTACAACTTTCCCTGTAGCTGATTGGTTGGTTAGTAAAAAGGAAAAATTCCCCGTCATTTTATTGGTTAAAGTACTCTGACGTTTCACGTTCGGCTAAACTAGATTTGAAAAGGTCTATAATGCCACCATTACAATGAGCCCCCGATCTGTACATTCCCTATATGCGCGTAGTCTAATTGATTCATGCCTCAAGAAAGTCTCCCGTCACTGCAGCGTCACTGACTCGTGAGAAACGAATTTGGGAAAACATGTCCTTTCCATTGCCTATTATGCATTGACGGCGCTAAGTAGAGGAAATTTACGCACTTGAGGTAACCCCCATTTGC
>JAIGNY010003930.1:907500-927500 GCA_020152595.1 Chiridota heheva | reverse complement strand
CATTAAATCGAATTAATGGTACCATAAAATCGAATTTATGGTACCATAAAATCGAATAAATGGTACCATAAAATCGAATTTATGGAACCAATCAGCAAACAACGTTTAATACGCGGATCTGACGACACTATGCCATTTCCGCAACAGAGGATCTATAACAATATACCTGGTCCAATCAAATGTAATGTTACAAAACTTTGAACTTGTTTCGCGCCTAAAAGCCTAGCTCTATTGTCTATTATTTCTAATATTTCGAAAACGGCGTGGTAAACATCAAATGGGAGTGGAAAAGTTTTAGTCATGACAGTAATAACAGTTTTAAGTCACAATAACAGTTTTAAGTTTCCCCTAGCAAAGATATTTTTTTCAGACGTATTTGAAATTTGAAAAATGTAACATTGAATAAGACTTTAACGTTAGGATAGCAAATGATCATGGGAAATATCACAAAATGGCGGCTTCCATGTAGCAAAATGTTCCTGTAATAGGAACGTTTATGTTCCCATTAATAGGCATGTTGCCAGACTGACAAGTATAGGCACATGTCTTATTAGCAGTTCAGAACTTCAGCGCAGCTTGACCGGCAGACCGGTGTAAAAGTAAATTTTCCCCCAGAAAATTCCCCCAGGCCCTTATTTCTTAGGAAATTTGGGCCCCCCAGACAATTAAGCCGTAGTCATCCAGTAAATTTGGTCCCCCCTCATAGTAAAAACTGTCCGCTCGGAAACTTGGGCCTGGCCCTTCTTTCCTATGCAATTTGGAGACAACAACTTGTCCACCTTTTGCAAGAAAAAACCCTTTTTCTCCCTTCACACTAAATCTCACTGCCGTTTTGCGTAAAGCACGCCTTTGTTTTCTTTAGTGTATTAGCTTATCACTTCTTATCACTTTTTAGCTTATCACTTCAGTACACACAATTAATTGAAGGAGCCGTACAGACACACCAGTAAATTACCTAGTAAAATCAGTCCGGAGGGGACCAAATTCACTAGGCATTCCTTAGGAAATAAGGACCGGGGGGCCCAAATTTACGGGGGGCAAAATTTACTATCACACTGGCCGTCATATTGTCACTGTGCACGCTTATCTGCCTTGGCTTACCCCTAAACAAATTTCGGCCCTCTCAATGTCTCTCCAAAGCCCAAAGTTCTATAAAGTCTCACCAAAGCTTAAATTTCGCCGAAAAGTCAAAAAAAAAAATAATAAGAGAAGAGTAATTTAAAGGTATTAGATACTAGATATATTAAGTCCCCCTCTTGAGTACCTCTAAGGCTATAAGCTACAGTTATGAGCCATCGGAATTTTTATTTTTGAGCATGCAGAATACACGTACGTACCTTAATCGCAGGTTCACAATATAAAGTTGGCAATCTTAGGGGGCCATGACCTCCTCGTCCCCCTCCCCCGTGGCTCCGCTCCTGTTGCTGTGACGTCATATTTGTGAGAATTTTCATTTTTGATCAATAATAAAATATAAAAATGGTCATTTACCAAACATTTATATGAACCCGAGGGTGCCTGGTCCTCATTGCCATTAGCCTATAAAACTCGGATGACGTCATGGAGCGGCGGTCTGACTCCGACCGCGGCCTTGATGAGACCAAAACCTCTTGATGATGTCATCTACGGTCTATAGAGGAAATGGAGATGGCCCCTGATATTTATTCCATAAAATTATGTAGGGCTATGATATGTTAGGTTTCATCGGATAAAACATGATCATATATCTAGATACAAATCCAGATCGGATTATTTTGTGGCAAAAAAGTGTCCCGAATTGTCACCAGTTGATTAGAAATGCATAAGATTTTAAGGTTTTAAAAGGGTGTTAAAATACAAGAATATACGATGGCAATTGCCATCGGAGCCACCATCAGTTATCTTACATAAACTCAAACAAGGAAGTGGGCTCTGAGCTTCAGCAAAAAACAAGCGAGGCGCAGTCTATTTGCATGCGTCATGCGAGCCTGACAAGTCTAGCCCCTGAAAATTGCTGCGCCCCTCCCCCTAAAATCCTAACTGAAAACGTGGGCTGCAAAAATACACGGTTAAAGCCTACTCTGTTAGAAATGTTTTTCAGAACGTTGGTAATTTACCGTAAAATTACAATGTAATACCGTAATGCTTTTTAACAGTAATATCACGCTGTTATTTAACAGTGGTATCATACTGTAAATTCACAGAGGTTAAAAGTATATTCACGGTGGTCCAATGTAATTTAACGGTGGCACTGGAATGTAATTTAACGATAGAAAAGTTCTTCCGCAGCGGTTCAATATAATTCAACAATTGCTTTAGAATGTAAATTGACGTTAAAAAAGTACTTTCACGATGGTTCAATGTAATTCAACAGTTGCTTTATTTAGAATGTAATTTGACGGTAGAAAAGTTTTTTCATGGTAGTTTAATTTAATTTACCAGTTGCATTAGAATGTAAATTGACGGTAGAAAAGTTCTTCTACGGTGATAGTCCAACTGTCCAATGTCACGGTATTATAACAGTCGCACAAGGATGTTATTTGACGGAAGGAGAGTTCTTTCACGGTGGTTCAATGTATTTAAACGATGGTACTAGAGTATAATTTGACGGTAGAGGAGTTCTTTTACGGTGGTGTTGTGGCATCAGACTTAAATTTTAGAGTGGAAGAAAGTAAATTCACTGTAGAGCGATGTATTTCACAATTGACAATTAGACATAATTATAAAAGCTTTTTTTTTTATGAATAACATCTTTATTTTAAACAGTTACTCTCAGACAACCTTCACTCAACTTATTGAAAAAAATATAGTAATGAAAGACATTTTAGCAAAACCAGCACCAGTTTTATTTCTCTTGGCAATGTCTACAAACAATAAATGTCACTAGATCACATTGATAAGACAGAGATCACATTAATATGGCAGAGATCACATTGATATGGCAGAGATCACATTGATATGGCAGAAATCACATTGATATGGCAGAGATCACATTGATATGACAGAGATCACATTGATATGACAGAGATCACATTGATATGACAGAGATCACATTGATATGACAGAGATCACATTGATATGGCAGAGATCACATTGATATGGCAGAGATCCCATTGATATGACAAAGATCCCATTGATATGGCAGAGATCACATTGATAAGACAGAGATCACATTGATATGGTAGAGATCACATTGATATGGCAGAGATCACATTGATATGACAGAGATCACATTGATATGACAAAGATCACATTGATATGGCAGAAATCACATTGATATGACAAAGATCACATTGATATGGCAGAGATCACATTGATATGACAGAGATCACATTGATATGACAAAGATCACATTGATATGGCAGAAATCACATTGATATGACAAAGATCACATTGATATGGCAGAGATCACATTGATATGACAGAGATCACATTGATATGACAGAGATCACATTGATATGGCAGAGATCACATTGATATGGCAGAGATCACATTGATATGGCAGAGATCACATTGATATGGCAGAGATCACATTGATATGGCAGAGATCACATTGATATGGCAGAGATCACATTGATATGACAGAGATCACATTGATATGGCAGAGATCACATTGATATGGCAGAGATCCCATTGATATGACAAAGATCACATTGATATGGCAGAGATCACATTGATATGACAGAGATCACATTGTTATGGCAAAGATCACATTAATATGGCAGAGATCACATTGATATGACAGAGATCACATTGATATGGCAGAGATCACATTAATATGGCAGAGATCACATTGATATGGCAGAGATCACATTGATATGGCAGAGATCACATTGATATGGCGGAGATCACATTGATATGACAGAGATCACATTGTTATGGCAGAGATCACATTAATATGGCAGAGATCACATTGATATGGCGGAGATCACATTGATATGACAGAGATCACATTGATGTGGCGGAGATCACATTGATATGGCAGAGATCACATTGTTATGGCAGAGATCACATTAATATGGCAGAGATCACATTGCTATGGCGGAGATCACATTGATATGACAGAGATCACATTGATATGGCAGGGATCACATTGATATGGCAGAGATCACATTGATATGACAGAGATCACACTGATATGGCAGAGATCACATTGATATGGCAGAGATCACATTGATATGGCAGAGATCATATTGATATGGTAGAGATCACATTGATATGGCAGAGATCACATTGATATGGCAGAGATCACATTGATATGGCAGAGATCACATTGATATGGCAGAGATCACATTGATATGGCAGAGATCACATTGATATGGCAGAGATCATATTGATATGGCTGAGATCACATTGATATGGCAGAGATCACATTGATATGGCAGAGATCACATTGATATGGCAGAGATCACATTGATATGGCAGAGATCACATTGATATGGCAGAGATCACATTGATATGGCAGAGATCACATTGATATGACAGAGATCACATTGATATGGCAGAGATCACATTGATATGGCAGAGATCACATTGATATGGCATTGATATGACAAAGATCACATTGATATGGCAGAGATCACATTGATATGGCAGAGATCACATTGATATGGCAGAGATCACATTGATATGGCAGAGATCACATTGATATGGCAGAGATCACATTGATATGGCAGAGATCACATTGATATGGCGGAGATCACATTGATATGGCAGAGATCAGAGATATGGCACATCACATATGATATGGCGGAGATCACATTGATATGGCAGAGATCACATTGATATGGCAGAGATCACATTGATATGGCAGAGATCACATTGATATGGCAGAGATCACATTGATATGGCAGAGATCACATTGATATGGCAGAGATCACATTGATATGGCAGAGATCACATTGATATGGCAGAGATCACATTGATATGGCAGAGATCACATTGATATGGCAGAGATCACATTGATATGGCAGAGATCACATTGATATGGCATCACATTGATATGAGAGATCACATTGATATGACAGAGATCACATTGATATGGTAGAGATCACATTGATATGGCAGAGATCACATTGATATGGCAGAGATCACATTGATATGGCAGAGATCACATTGATATGGCAGAGATCACATTGATATGGCAGAGATCACATTGATATGGCAGAGATCACATTGATCAGATCACATTGATATGGCAGAGATCACATTGATATGGCATATGAGATCACATTGATATGGCAGAGATCACATTGATATGGCAGAGATCATATGGCAGATTTGATATGGCAGAGATCACATTGATATGGCAGAGATCACATTGATATGGCAGAGATCACAGAGATCACATGATATGGCAGAGATCACATTGATATGGCAGAGATCACATTGATATGGCAGAGATCACATTGATATGGCAGAGATCACATTGATATGGCAGAGATCACATTGATATGACAAAGATCACATTGATATGGCAGAGATCATATTGATATGACAGAGATCACATTGATATGGTAGAGATCACATTGATATGGCAGACATCACATTGATATGGCAGAGATCACATTGATATGATCATTGATATGGCAGAGATCACATTGATATGGCAGAGATCACATTGATATGGCAAAGATATGGCAGAGATCACATTGATATGACAGAGATCACATTGATATGGTAGAGATCACATTGATATGGCAGAGATCACATTGATATGGCAGAGATCACATTGATATGGCGGAGATCACATTGATATGGCAGAGATCACATTGATATGGCAGAGATCACATTGATATGGCAGAGATCACATTGATATGGCAGAGATCACATTGATATGGCAGAGATCACATTGATATGGCAGAGATCACATTGATATGGCAGAGATCACATTAATATGGCAGAGATCACATTGATATGGCAGAGATCACATTGATATGGCAGAGATCACATTGATATGGCAGAGATCACATTGATATGGCAGAGATCACATTGATATGGCAGAGATCATATTGATATGACAGAGATCACATTGATATGGTAGAGATCACATTGATATGGCAGAGATCACATTGATATGGCAGAGATCACATTGATATGGCAGAGATCACATTGATATGGCAGAGATCATATTGATATGACAGAGATCACATTGATATGGCAGAGATCACATTGATTGATATGATATGGCAGAGATCACATTGATATGGCAGAGATCACATTGATATGGCAGAGATCACATTGATATGGCAGAGATCACATTGATATGGCAGAGATCACATTGATATGGCAGAGATCACATTGATATGGCAGAGACATTGATATGGCAGAGATATGGCAGAGATCATTGATATGGCAGAGATCACATTGATATGGCAGAGATCACATTGATATGGCAGAGATCACATTGATATGGCAGAGATCACATTGATATGGCAGAGATCACATTGATATGGCAGAGATCACATTGATATGACAGAGATCACATTGATATGGCAGAGATCACATTGATATGGCAGAGATCACATTGATATGGCAGAGATCACATTGATATGGCAGAGATCACATTGATATGGCAGAGATCCCATTGATATGGCAAAGATCACATTGATATGGCAGAGATCACATTGATATGGCAGAGATCACATTGATATGGCAGAGATCACATTGATATGGCAGAGATCACATTGATATGGCAGAGATCACATTGATATGGCAGAGATCACATTGATATGGCAGAGATCACATTGATATGGCAGAGATCACATTGATATGGCAGAGATCACATTGATATGGCAGAGATCACATTGATATGGCAGAGATCACATTGATATGGCAGAGATCACATTGATATGGCAGAGATCACATTGATATGGCATGAGATCAGAGATCAGAGATCACATTGATATGGCAGAGATCACATTGATATGGCAGAGATCACATTGATATGGCAGAGATCACATTGATATGGCAGAGATCACATTGATATGACAAAGATCACATTGATATGGCAGAGATCACATTGATATGGCAGAGATTGATATGACAGAGATCACATTGATATGGCAGAGATCACATTGATATGGCAGAGATCACATTGATATGGCAGAGATCACATTGATATGGCAGAGATCACATTGATATGGCAGATCATTTGATATGGCAGAGATCACATTGATATGGCAGAGATCACATTGATATGGCGGAGATCACATTGATATGGCAGAGTTCACAATGATATGGCAGAGATCACATTGATATGGCAGAGATCACATTGATATGGCAGAGATCACATTGATATGGCAGAGATCATATTGATATGGCAGAGATCACATTAATATGGCAGAGATCACATTGATATGGCAGAGATCACATTGATACTGCAGAGATCACATTGATACTGCAGAGATCACATTGATATGGCAGAGATCACATTGATATGGCAGAGATCACATTGATATGGCAGAGATCACATTGATATGGCAGAGATCACATTGATATGGCAGAGATCACATTGATATGGCAGAGATCACATTGATATGGCAGAGATCACATTGATATGGCAGAGATCACATTGATATGGCAGAGATCACTTTAGCCAGTCATCAAATAAACAGATGATCATGAATTATCTACATCAGAATTGCTGATATGATTTCAAGACATTTCATTTTTAGAGACCTGTGTATATCACAGCAAAGTGTAGTTACAGCTATTAGTCTCTTTAGACCTTACCATACCATGTTCAGTTCTAATATAAACACTATACTAAAACTGACAAAAACATTTGACACAACCCAAGGCACATGAACATTTCTGTTTATTTAAAATACCTAAAACAATGTAAAAACTGTTACTGTTTAATTTAAAGCTGATTTGCACTTGCTAAGTACACTTGAAAGTTCTTAGAACAAGGAAACAAAGGCTTTGAAATTTCCAAAGACTTTATTTAAAGTATTTTGGTAATTTAAAAACTTAAAAAAAAATATTTCTAAAAACTATTATGAACAAACAAAATGTCAAAGATACATAGAACAAATAAGTAATCTGGTAATGTTTTATAATACACTTGAAAGTATCAAACCAGTTATACTGTTGTGTTTTACTCCTGTGTCACAAACGTATGAAGATAACAACTCCATGTTTTGAGTTTCTGCCTTATCTAAAGGTATATGGAAGAGTAGAGCTAAATAGCCTATTACAGCTTTCAATTCAAGTCTTTGAATTTTGTTGATATCATGAGTTATGGCCGATTGAAGGCTTAGGAATCTTTATTTTATTCTTTAATTTCCTTCCTAAATTTCAGTTATTGAAAATGATGAGTCTTATTCCTGCTAGAACTTGATCAACACTCAAAAACCTTTGGTTAGGATTCCCTCTCAAAAAACAATTTGACTAACGGTTAAAAACCAAAGGATTTACATATGGAAATAAACATATCTGCATGTAGATTGAGCATTGAAATTTTAAAAAGCTCTAAATGGTCAATTTTTAACCGATTACGATGAAGTCTTTTGCTACTTTCATCATTTGTATCGGATTTTAAAGAAATTTAGCTAATGCGTGTGCTATTCGTCCACAGACTTTAAAAGAAATATGCTGGACTTACTGACTTTAATATGATTCCATCTGTGTCCTGAAAAGTGACTGGTGTAGTAAGTGACAAAGTGTATTCCAATAGTGTGATGTCATGACAATGACATCATTATGACAATTTATCATTATGACAATTTATTATCTAATCTTTTGAAACATTTATTACGTTGTCAAAATTGTTGGAAGTATCATTTATCTAATCATTGAGATTTGGCATACTTTAAAAGAACATTCTTTGCCCATATGTTCAAGCACGTGATGGTTAAATGTTGATAAGAAAAAGAAAATTCATTTTAAAGAAATACTTAGGAAATTGTCATGAGAGTGTCTCTATAAAATCACACAGTTGAATTGACTTTTTAACACACCGGTGAAATCTTTAAAATGTAATAACGTCTTAACAGAATAAGATACTGAAATGATTTTTTGCCAATTAGCTTCTTTTATTCTCCTCTAACTGATTCCTGTATATTTCAGTCTGTCCTGAATGTGGAATCTTTCATCTTGTTCGATAGCCGCAGAACTTGTGACTTCATGGCGGACTTCTTTCCGCATTTTGTTGACTTCCAACTAGTTGTAGGATTCATTCCAACAAGACACCTGAATACAAAACAGAAAAAAGAAATAACATTTATTATAATAATAAAATATCTTATCTGCATGAAATATGAAGAGAGTTGCTACAGTAGGCTTCAACTATTCAACTCTTAAAGAAATTCTATAAATTTATAAAATGTCGATTTTTACCATACTTCGTAAGGTAATTTTTTCCCCCTCCCACCTCGAAGGATCCACATGGTAGCAGATACAGTCCTTTGTACATAAGCAATAAAATGCAGAATCAAATACAGATTTCAAATAAGTAAACAATATTTTATTCCTTCATTCGTTCAATTTGTATAGCGCCTTATGCCAGGCCCGCAAAGCGCTGTCTAGGGTATGTTCTTCGGCTGCAATGAATTAGCGCACATAAACTTGATTGGGCTGCAGGACAAGAAGTGAATGAACACCGCGTTTCATGTTTCTCTTCTCGAATAGTGTTCAGATCACCAGGCAGGGGTGGCTGTGACTGTCCTGCCGTCAGGCCTTGTTAAACTGTGAGGGGTGCGTCTTAAAGGCAAAAACTGATTGGATGGGTCGGAAAGTATCTATTGAATAAATTTTCCCAAAATATTTCCATCTTCATGTATTACGTTAAACGAGACTGCTGCTAGAAAAGTATTTCACAGTTATACCTGACCAAGCCTTCAACCCGGGACCTCCAGCTTTACCAACTGAGCTACCAATTCTCCTTATAAAGAATTGTATTTACAAAAAGCTTCCTTCAATTTTGTAATTTGAAATTTTGCCACATTATGACTGTTACTTTCAGAGTGAAATTAGGATGTCACTTTTCATCCAGCTAATTCTGCAAATTTATTTAGCACTTGACTGATAATTTTTGCATGTTCCATTGTTCCATTTTTGCATGTTCCATTGCATAGTAAATAAAGAACAATTTAGGGAAAGTGGGAGCTTACACATACATATCCTTTGGTCTTTTAAAAGTTATTCAGAAACCAGCTTTAATCATATTAACATCATCCAGGGTAAATATAATCTATGTCATCGCATGAGCATACACATTTGACTAGCCCACATTAAACATAAGGTTTCTCATTTTCCGCTCTGGATTGTCCAAAATGTCAAAGAATATTCTGAAATTTTGGAGACTGATAGTAAATAGATATTCAAAACTATTTGCCGCTCTTTTTGAAATTTACGGTTATCTTTTTGAGAAAATCAATAAAACAGATTATAGACAGTCTGTTTTGTTCATTTTCTCAAAAAGGTGATGATGAATTTCAAAAAGCAGCAGCAAAACGTTTCAGGATATCAATTAAAAGTTTGGACAATCCGAAACAGAAAATGAAAAATCCCATACATTTACTGTGGGCCAGTCAAATGTGTAGGCTCATGCGATGACGTAATCTATAAAATTACCCAATTTTTTTGGTATTTTAAATTACCCAGTTTTTCAGGTTGCTCCCGAACTGTCGATTGGGCGATTCCCAAGGAGTAATGGATGTAACGAACCACAGGATCGCCCTTCAGCAAAACACCAACTTACTCATATAGTCACTGTTTTAAAACACAAATAAGAACTAACCTTTGAAAAATCTCAGTTGTAGCAGTGACTTCTGGTGGTTACTGCAAATTGAACACATAAAAAGCAGCAAACCATACAGAGATGTCAGCTATCAGATTGCATACTGCAGTAACACTTTTCCCCCAGCTGTATGGTGGAACTCAGTTGCCTCGAGGACATAACCTGTGAAAGGTGTAAAGAATAGGAATGGAAAAATACTACAATCTTCTAAAATGGTAGGAAAAAGAACATTAAAACTTAACAATATATTGATGATTGTGTTTGTGACAATATGCTTTAATATGTCAACACACAGCACACACACAATACACCACTTTAACCAGTTAACTTGATATCAAGGTCACATTATTGAAACTGCTTCTACAGAAAACCTAGTCCTATGAGTCATACCTAAAGTATGTCTAGTGTCCAGTGAAAGGTATATACCACATGTATGTCAGTACTGTTTCAACACACTTTATATTATGTTAGAGTAGAATAAAGATTATACTGCATTACTTGTGTATCCTGCTTCTTGAATTGGAATAACCACAATAGACTGCAAATATTGTGACATGGTGTCAGAAGTGGAGAATGGAAGAATAATTGCAAAGGAATACTTCCAGAGACTTGATGTCTGGCAGGATCTTTGAAGTCTTTCTATCAGAAGTGGGAAGTTGTTAGCTGGAGGACAACTCCCTAAATCAGCTACTAGCTCTTTTCAAATTTTTATTTCATACATATGCTGTTAATCTGCTTGAAAGAATTTTGATTTGATGTCAATTTAATTTGAAAGAATAGACAATGGAACAAATTAAACCTCCTTCACATCCAGATTTCGACGCAGCCAGTTTGCCACAGATGTGGAAACGTTGAAAGGAAGAATTCCAGCTGTATATCGATCTGGCAATGGATAAGAAAGAAGAAAAGCTTAAAATTCAGATGTTCCGATATCTAATAGGGACAAAAGGACGAGAAATTCTAGCTACGTTGGAAGTCCCAACTCCTATAGTTACAGAAGGGTCAGGTAGTTCAACGCCACCAGAACTAAAGTTAGTGGATGTATTAGCCGCATTTGATAAGCACTGTGATCCCAAACGCAATGAAATTGTTGAAAGATACAAATTCTTCACACGAGATCAGCAGCCTGGAGTGGGAATTGACGCTTACATTACCAAGCTTAAACTTTTGACAACCACCTGCAACTTTGAGCAATTACACGACTCACTAATTAGGGACCGCATAATTTGTGGAATAAAAGACATCTCACTGAGAGAACGACTTCTTCGAGAAGGGGAATTAAACCTAGAAAGATGCATATCAATATGCAGAGCGTCAGAGCTGAGCAAAGAACGGATAAAAACACTTGAACAGAATGATGCAGTCCATGCAGTAAAACACAAGAATCGTCCCAATAGTAGACGACCAACTACTGGACAGAGTTGCAAGTTCTGTGGGTACAGGCATGAACTGGTCCAGGAAAAGTGTCCAGCATATGGAAAAGAATGCAAAATATGTAAGAAGCCCAATCATTTTGCGAACAAATGTAGGCAGCGGGGCCGTCAGTCCAAAGTTCATGCCATGGAGACCTACGACGACGCACACTCAGATGATTCAGTTGCAGTTCTGGAGAAGAATACCAGGAAATAAAATGTGTATGACTCTGATAGACCTAAAGACAGTAAACAAAGTGAATATTCAAGACAAAGAGTGCAAAAGTCAGATGTATGCACACATGATAGTCAATGACAAAGAAGTTAAGTTTCAGATCGACAGTGGATCCACATGCAACATTCTGCCTGCTAGTATGCTAGATGGCAACAGGCCGCTGGATGAATGCTGTCAGGTGTTGTCTTTGTATAACAATACCATCATCAAACCAAAGGGGACATGTATGGTCAAGCTACGGAATCCCAAGAATTCCAGGAAATACAAAGTGAAGTTTATCATTGTAGGTGATGATCGGTGCGTGCCACTACTTGGATGTAGTGCAGCCCAGCAAATGGATTTGCTAAAGATTCAACATGAAAACATTTACCTGGTGAATGACAAAGTAAGTGACACTCAAATAATGATGACAAGTCTGTTGAATAATTACCAAGATGTATTTCAAGGAACTGGGTGCATACAAGGTCAGTATCACCTCAAAGTTGATCCTACAGTGAGACCAGTGGTTCACCCACCTCGAAAAGTGCCGGTTGCAGTTAGACAACAGCTTAAGGCAGAACTAGATAGACTTACAAGAGAGAATATCATCGCTCCAGTGACCAAGCCAACGTCATGGGTGTCCAGTTTAGTAACAGTGATGAAGCCAGGCAAAATGAGACTGTGTATAGATCCCCGTGACCTAAACAGATCATTAAAAAGAAGCCACTACTCAATGCCGACAATTGATGAGATGCTTCCTGATCTCAGTGACGCAAAAGTGTTTTCAATCTTTGACGCTACGAATGGGTTTTGGCACGTGGAATTAGATGAGGAGAGTTCCCATCTGACTACCTTCAACACGCCACATGGGCGGTACCGTTGGTTGAGAATGCCATTTGGTTTGTCTACAGCGCCGGAAGAATTCCAGCGACGCCAGGACCAGGCACTGGAGGGACTACCTGGAGTGAAAACAATAGTAGATTATATCCTTGTGTTTAGAGAAGGCAAAACACAAGAAGAAGCAGTCAAAGATCATGATAGGAAACTGAGGAAACTAATGCAGAGATGCAGAGAAAGAAACTTGAAGCTGAACTCCAAGAAGATAAAGCTGAAGCAAAGTCAAGTGCCATTTATTGGACACGTGATCACAAACAAAGGGTTGAAGCCAGACCCAGCTAAAGGGCGAGCAGTGCAAGAGATGCCAAATCCAACAGATGTAGGCGGAGTCCAGCGGTTTCTCGGATTTGTTAATTACCTCAGCAAGTTTCTACCTCGGTTGAGTAATTTGTGTGAGCCACTACGGAAATTAACCACGAAAGAGGCGGAATGGTGCTGGCTTGATGCTCATGAAAAGGCAGTAGAAGAAATCAAACACCTGATAACAGCCTTTCCTGTCTTACAGTACTACAATAAAGACAAAGAACTTACTCCCCAAACCGATGCCTCAGAAACTGGACTGGGAGCAGCCATCACACAAGATGGAAAACCGATAGCTTTCGCAAGCCGAGCTTTGACAGATACAGAAACAAGATATGCCCAGATTGAGAAAGAGCTACTTGCAGTGATATTTGGAATGGAAATATTCCATCAATACACGTATGGAAGGAAAGTCAATGTTCAGTTTGATCATAAACCATTGGAAATGACCGTAAAACAACCCCTCCATCGTGCGCCAAAGAGGTTGCAGCGGATGCTCTTACGACTACAAAGATATGACTACAATATAGTTTATCACCCTGGGAAGATGATGTACCTTGCCGACACCCTAAATCGAGCGTATCTCCCAGAAACCGGAAACAACCAGATTGATATCGAGACCGTGAACATGCTGAAGTCTCTTCCAATCTCCCTAACATGGCTGAACGACATCAGACAATACACAAAAAGGGACCCAACCTTGCAAGCTCTAAAAGCTGTCATCCTTGATGGGTGGCCTGAAGACAAAGGACAATTACAGAATTATGTTGTGCCGTACTTCAACTTCAGAGACGAAATGACAGTTCAAGATGGAATCATCATCAAAGGCCAACGTGTGGTCATACCACACACACTCAGAAAAGATATGACCAGCAGAATTCATTCATCCCATTTGGGCATTGAAGGTTGTTTGCGACGAGCCAGGGAATGTCTTTACTGGCCAGGCATGAATGCGGCAATCAAAGACTACATCAGCACATGCTATGTTTGCCGTACCTTTGAAACAAGACAGCAGAAAGAAACACTGATACCTCATGATGTTCCAGAACGCCCCTGGGCCAAGGTCGGTGTGGACCTTTTCCATTTCAACCAGAACAACTACTTGGTCTTTGTTGACTATATGTCAAACTATTGGGAAGTTGAATACCTTAACAACACCACATCCACAACAGTCATACACAAATTGAAAGCCAACTTTGCAAGACACGGAATCCCCGACACAGTCATCTCTGACAATGGACCTCAGTTCTCATCAGATGACTTTAAGAAATTTGCAAAGGCCTGGGATTTTGAACATAAAACATCATCACCAGGTTACCCCCAAAGCAACGGCAAAGCCGAACAAGCTGTTAAATCAGCAAAGATCCTCATGAAGAAAGCTAAATTGTCCAAATCAGATCCCTACCTAGCCCTTTTAGACTTCCGAAACACACCAACCCAAGGAATGGAAAGCAGCCCAGTACAACGACTTTTTAGCCGGAGAACAAAAACACTTCTTCCAATGAATCCCAAGCTACTCCAGCCCCAACATGTCCAAAACACTACAAACAAAATCCTGAAGAACAAGCAACGACAAAGTTTCTCCTATAACAAAGGAGCAAAGGACTTGACCCCATTAAAAGCAGGAGATACAATTAGAATAACACCTTTACGTGGAGAAAAGGAGTGGATTAAAGCGAAAGTCAGAAACCAGACAGGGATAAGATCATATGAAGTGAAAACAGGGCAAGGCCAGATGATATACCGAAGGAACAGAAGACTTCTCAAGAAAGTCAAGAAGACGTTAAACACAAATCCAGTCAAAACTGAACAGGAGATATATACTACAGAAATGCCAAGTACAAATACAAAGCTAGAAATACAAAAGGAACAGATTGCCCGACAATACACAAATTCACAAAACACACCAGTTCAAAACATTACACGTTCTGGCCGTACAGTGAGAAAACCTAAGTATCTCCAAGATTACACCACCTAAATTTGTACACTACATAACTTTAATAAAACATCACTTACGAAGTAATTTAAAAATAGATCAACATTAAAAGGACCTTACTCTATATGAAAACAATCAGTGAGAACTCAAGAACTTGTAGATCATATTGTGAACTTTAGTTAAGTTGAATATACATCATGTAATCGGAGAATTACCATCTTTCCAATTTAAGAGGAAGGATGTGACAATATGCTTTAATATGTCAACACACAGCACATACACAATACACCACTTTAACCAGTTAACTTAATATCAAGGTCACAATATTAAAACTGCTTCTACAGAAAACCTAGTCCTATGAGTCATACCTAAAGTATGTCCAGTGTCCAGTGGAAAGATATATATCACATGTATGTCAGTACTGTTTCAACACACTTTATATTATGTTAGAGTAGAATAAAGATTATACTGCATTACTTGTGTATCCTGCTTCTTGAATTGGAATAACCACAATAGACTGCAAATATTGTGACAGTGTTAGCTCTGTATTGACATAAAAACATCATTTAAAGTGAACTTTGAGGCCCTAATTAATATAGAAATCCTTCAAATTGGCTGCTATTTTGTTTGATTTATGATTTTTTTTAAATGCTTACTTGAGGTGCGGATGGAAATGTTCTTACATATTTTTTTGATACAATATGTTTAAGGCATTGTTCGCAATCATATCTTTTAAAGCAGAACAAAATCTATGCAGCCATTTTTTTTTTAAATCATTTAATAGGTTGCAAATATCTTAATTCCTCATTTCCCTTTAGTTTCTGCACTTAGAAAATAGTTGCTACTCTACTTAAAGTTCACCTACAAACAGCAAAGAATTCTCCTAAGTGCTTCTTGCTTGCAAAATTAAACTCTGGATACCATAAATAATGTACATTCTTTTAGCCTCTGTTAAAGTGTACGTGGGATATTATCAGCTGATTTCGTAAAGGAATTTTAATCTTAACCATTCACTATCAATGACTAAAACAAATTCTCATTATATTCGTTGATTGTTATTTATGGGAGAAATCTTAGTTAGATACAGAAGATTTTTTATAGTTTTTCTACCTTTATATACAGTACACAAAAATGATTGATCCACTCAGAATAAATTTAGAACACATTTTTATAGGGTACATATCAAACAAAATATTGGAAGTATGCAAAGACCTATAACACTTACCAACAGCAATGATGCACAGAGTACCAGTAAGATCCAGCGTTTCCAGATGATCATCTAAGTTACTCGTTCCTTCAGGTACCTGCAACAATAAAGATAAAGAAGTACTAAAGTTAAACATGACAATTAATTTTTTCATTATTACATTTTCTTACAATCTGGTGCCATACTTCGTAAGGACTAGTGTTATGGCTTGAATTGAAATAAAATTTATTTTGTAATATAGAAATCTCTGCAACTCCATGATTTTTTTTTTCATTTTTATAAATAAAAACAAGCACAGAACACTAAAATGGTAGAATTTCATTCATAAAAGTCATGTACAGTATATTTACCACATAACGCGAGTACAGTACAATCAATTTCTGCAAAAAATGATTTATCTTGAATATTTAGACAAATCTAATTCAACTTTTGAAATAAACACAGAGTGTATGTTATTCATTTTGTGTGTTAATTAAATAAATGATGGTAATCAGTCAATGTACCAGCTATTCTTGTTCAGTATTGCAGATTAGGGGCACTGAGGAATTATTTATCATTTTAGTCATTGGTAAAATCAGCAAGTTTTTCACCTTTTTGTGATTTCGAAAAAGAGAGTAATGAAAAAATAGTAAAAGTCCTACAAGTATGATTGAAATCAATGCTTAACACCAGCCTAGCACCAAAATAGAGTCACAACTTTTACCCTCCACAAATTGCTTCCCCGCTATGAGTTTTTGACCAAATATCCGGCCAAATTTCGGCCATTTTGAAGGATTTAAAATACCATCATGTCATTTAAACAGATTTTGATGTCAATGATGAGCTAATATGTTTCTTAAATAACATATGAACAAGTCAGTATTTTGAAATTGGAGTAAAAATACTGCTAAAACGTTCGAATTTCCATAGACTTCAATTGTGTATGGTTAGGCCTAGCCTAACGTGTTATGCCTAATTGTCCTATCATTTTCCGAAAAAATAAACAGTTTATGTATCGAAGGCTGACTTTTGTAGGAAACTGATGAATATTAGAAAAAAGCTTTCATTTAACTAGCCTATGCTATAGTCTAACGTTAACACCCCATAGCGATACTAACGTTAGGCGCTACGCCAGAGTCATAGCCTAACGTAGTCAGATAAACATCTGACCGTAGTATACGCTATAGCCATTACATGACTGCAAATACTCGGTCAGACATCATCCTATAGACCTTTTCAAATCTGAATTGGCAATTTCCGAAAAACTAATTACAATAATGCCACATGGCCGATATTCACGTGTCCATAATGGACCAATCGTATACTGGAGGAATCTTATTGACCAATAAAATACTGGAGGAATCTCGGCCGTCTGCACAAATCATGCACAGTATGGGACCAAGCGTATGAAAAAAGTGTTTTCAAGCGCACGTATCATACGTAGGTTATGCATGAAGAAAATACATTTTTACATTTCCCCCCTCAAATCTGCACCTGATTGGTTGGAAAACAAAGGAAAAGTTCCCCAGCTTTTGATTGGTCGAAGTACTGCACAAGTCACGTTCGGCTGAACTCGGTTTCAAAATGTCTATTCATTTGGTCGGAAATGTGACCTGAGGTCATCAGACCACATAGCAACCGCGCGCATTCACCTCGCATTGGAGTGAAAACAAAGCGATCAGCTGTGTTTGTTTCCGTGCCATATGTACCGCACACAGAAAACGCATACGGATTTTCCCGCGTGTATCGCGCAAAGGTTTGATTTCACTCCAAAAAATGTCGCCATCTCCCCAATGTGACGTGGACCGACCAAGTGAATAGACCTAATCCACCAAATGCAAAATGACGTCATCCGGCGGCAATTTTGTAAACAAACTAAATTTTGGAAAGGCAGAGCGCAGCGCAAACAACCAAATCGTACAACGCAGCGCGTCAGTAGAAAACGTAAACAAATAAACTAGATTCTCTGAGATTGATCCAAGGCAGATTTTGCCTCTAAAAAGCTTTTGAACTTATTAAAAAGCGTACATATTTCACTCGAAAAAAGAACTGTTATTTCATTTTGGAAGCCTAATTTTGCGTCAAAACCACAATTTTTAAATCAATTATATATGGAGAGATTAGGCCTAACTTAAAAAGTCAACGAACTTTAGCCTTACATTAGATATTCTATAACGCCCAATTTCTTCTTATCTTACAAGTTGCATGTATTAATTAGGCTTACTGTAGTAACGTTGGTGTACTTTATTTTTGCTGGAAAAAAGAGACAACAGCCGTTTTCGAATTTTAAGAACTACAAGTATAGATTTCGTTTATAGATTTCGACTGAAATCCTCTTCCAACTGTCCAAGGCCTAAGTTAATAACCTAGACCTACACAGCATCCAATTTGTGCAAGACATAAGATCCAATGCCCAATATAAACACAAACGTAGTACTAATACTAACAAATACTAGGCAAGAAATTAAAATAGAAGATAGATAGGACAGAGGTATTTAAGTCTCAAAGTTAGACAAATATATGCCTTAATACCTTAAAAGGTTTTGGTCACTGCGTGATTTGGGCATGAACATTCGTGCTACAAATTACATTTCAATTCAAACTAGGCTCTATCTTCATGGAATATTATCAAATGAGAAAATTAAATTTTCTTGAATAACTTTGACAAATAGTGGTGGATGCAAACACTTTTTAAAATGAAGTAAATGGATGTCAGCAAATACTCTATGGCAAATTTGAGACTCACAGGTCTGCCATCCGTCTTTATGTTCACTCCAAGTAATACTAAAAAGTGTTTTCATCACATATGATACTGTACATAGGCAATCACTATTTCATTTTTTATGCATAAAATGTGATCACAATTCTCAATCTGGCAGGAATTTGGCAATTTAAGTTGTTTTCAATGTAGTTGGCAAAACTACTGGTCTTATTCCTAATAAGAATGACCAAAACCACACCCATTGCCAATATTTGTATATCACAGGCATATTTTGACTGATCTGGCCTAAACTTGATTTAATTACATTTTATTGCATCTTGATATGGTCGGTGACTAAAAAGTTATATGAGCATTTCAGTACTGCTTGTCAGATATGAAAGGCTCTAACTACATGTACTGTTACAACTTACAAAGGTCAGTAGACAATCCTAATATTTAGAGTTAAAAAAGAATACAGTTGGCTAATAAGCCTAATACAGTGATAGGTACATAAATGTATGTTAATGATATAGGCCTAAATGTAGTCAAAAAATGAGTGGGTACCATGCAAAAAAACAATGCCCAAGTTAAATTAAGCTTTTATATGTTTCATTAAAGGGCCATCAATGCA
>JAIGNY010003930.1:872500-902500 GCA_020152595.1 Chiridota heheva | reverse complement strand
CTTTGTGACCTTTTTACTGCCACCCCCCCCCCCCCCTCTCATCCTCCCTATCAAACACACTCTACTTTGCTCAAATTTCCCTCTATTAACGTTGGGGAGGGGGGGGGGGATTTCCCTGTCCAAACAGATAACTTGTGCAAAACTGGCATCGTTTTCCTCACGACTCAGCTGTTAGAAGTTAGATGATTTCGTAATGCACGCTCGATGTTGCGACCCTGTATATTTGTATTTGTGTATAGTTATCCTCCATACCTACCTTTTAACTGAACTGCTAGTCCGGTGCCTAAGGTCCAAAATTAGCTCATATTTATACACGTTGGAGAAAAGCACCAAGCTTTGTACATTCAATGTCTAGGTCCTATAGAAAAATTATAGAGAGAGGTACCCGGTTTTTTAAGTCTAGGTCAGGAGCAATTTAAGATTAAAGGTCAGTATAGGGTCAAAATTTTAAAACGGCTCAATCCTGTCGACAAATATATCAAATTACTTGGCTGGGCGTACGGAATTCTAAAAGGTATAGTTTGCTATATTTGTGACCTTTGACTATCTTGCTATGGTTGGAAATACGCTAAAGGTCATCGAACTTTCGATTGGCCACTATACAGGGGGTCAAAGCCGATACATTTACCTATCTTTTTAAAAAGCATACCAAATGAATCGTGAGATTATTTCCATTAAAAAAGCCTACTGTGTGATGTACCCATATTGTCCAGTTTTAGTTTGGTGTTTTAATTTAGCAGGTATAGATATTTTTGCTTAGCCACCGGACTATGCTAAAAGAATGTCATGAAACATTTTTAAAAGGTTATTGTCATGACAACAAACAAACCAGACATTACTTCATTCTGAAGTAAAGTAAAGTATTGAAGTACGCTATTCCAAGAAAATTGATATTTTTGGAAGGAATTGTAAATTCGTATTCTGATTAACAGATGAATCAATCACTTGAACAGTTCAACAGTTCTCTCATTATAAAGTATTTTCATCACTTCTTTTTCTGTAACAATTTATGTAAACATAGAATCATCTTTCCGTGCGTGCAAGCTAACTTACCCCCTTGGGCATATCCTACTAATGTTCCTTGGATAGAAGTCTTCTTGGAAATTATTCGTTCAAATACATTATGAATATCATTTTATGATAGCCCTGCGCGATAATTAAAGCGAAGGAAGCAGTAGCTACTCAAACTGAAAGACTATTACCCCTAGCTAGAATTTCCAGTAATTCACAACAGTATATTTCCTCACAGAATTTCCATAAATAGCATTTTTCTAGGATTTGTGTACATTCTTTATATTTTCCTTTTAATATAATACCATGGAAGCAATTAACGTTTATGCACTAAGAATGATGTATTTCAGGGTGCCTATTGGGCACAATACATAATTTCCAAACTTTACATATATAAATAATGTCATTTAGTGTATCATATAGTTGGGGTTTGGGCTTAGCATTATTTGTTAGAGAGGAAATTTTAAGATTACTAAGTAACTGTAATTTTAAAGATCATCATATTGTGGCTTTAATACAATTATGCAGAATCTTTTCTTCGCCATTTAAGACGGTATTTTAGTCCGGTTACTTTTAAATTCATGATTGCATTGTTTTAGACATCCCGATGAAGTAATATAGTGCTTTAATTCCCACAAACTTGCCTTATGCATTTCATGATCAGATACTTAAGACGAAAGAATTTCATCACACAATACAATAGTTCTTTGATATAGGGGCTTAAAGGGGCCAGCGTTTATCCCCGGTTTCCATTGCACAAGCGGATGAGAGCATATGACTCCCCAGAACGGCATATATATATATATATATATATATATATATATATATATATATATATATATATATATATATATATATATATTTATATATATATATATATATATATATATATATATATATATATATATATATATATATATATATATATATATATATATATATATATATATTTATATATATATATATATATTTATATATATATATATATATATATATATATATATATATATATATATATATATATATATATATATATATATATATATATATATATATATATATATATATATATATATATATATATATATATATATATATATATATATATATATATATATATATATATATATATATATATATATATATATATATAAAACAAATTAGGAAAAAATGACAATGTCTCTAGCCAACAGATTATTTTAAAAACCAAATATTTCGAAACTCATGTTTCCTTCTTCAGTGGTATGAAGTTAAATGACGCTAGAAGATAACAGCGATGATAGCTTGCACGTTAGCACATTTCAAAGAGCGCCAAAAATCGTAACCGTAAAATAGTAGGCGCAAAAGGGGAAAAGCGCGCAGAGAAGAAAAAAACCGGCGCCAAAATGCGCTACGGCACGAAAACAAGAGAAGGACTAATGAGACGAGGTGGAAGTGGAGACGTTTTCCCTAAAACTAAGAGCCACATCCATGGACTTAATAAAGACCTGTCTTATCTTTCTCCTTTTTATGTTTTCTTACCGTGCTCCTCTACAAAATGCAGGCGGGGAAATAATGTGGAACAACTCATTCATTATAATCACTAGTTATACTATATTCTATCAGTTTTGTATTCTAAAGGGGGGTCATTTATGTTAAAGATTTATTTGATCCACAGCACAACGTCCTCTCTTTGAATTCTTTCACTCTCAAGTAGTCTATATACTATTGTCCCTTTACGCTGTACCATGGCCTCTTAGACGCACTGCCTAATGATTGAAGGCGGAATTTGCACCACGTTATAGCTGACATTCCTAGTTCAAATGTTTTGTCTACGGTATTATCCATCCCAAAGTTTTATTTATCGCAATTTGATTAAAGCTATTGTTAAACCGCCCTCTTGAATCACACGTTGGAATAATGAGTTTGATTTAAGCGACTTTCAGTGGTCCAATGCCGACGACGACGAGTGAACACACAATTACAATGACGGGGTCGTCGCCTGCGTATTCGGTTATGATAGCAACAATACTATCACGAAACGCTTAATACGACCCGGAAGAGAAGACAGGTACGACGTACGGACAGACATAACATCGACAACCAAGTCAATGTCAACGGCCTTTGATAACCAGTTGTGGTGCACTGGCGTGTCTACCCAACCCAGGCTTGAACCCAGGACCTCGTGGTCTGTAGACATGTATGATAACCGCTACACCACAGTAGGTAGATTTAAGTGGTCCAATGTATTTCAATCTTCTTTTTATAGTGTAAGAGATACCAAGATTCAATTCTTCCTTGACCGCTGTATTCATTGTGTTTTAGGCACCAACTCCTATTTGTATCGTTTAAACCTTAGGGATAACTCTTTTTGTTCTTTCTGTAACTCTCAGGAAGAAACAATAACCATGTTTTCTGGGACTATTTCTAAGCTTATACTGGACATAAAGCAGGCTGTTTCAAACAGGCATTTAATTTTTTCACGTATAGGGATTTATTATTTGGTTTTAACTTTAACAAACGCCACCCTTATAATTTCCTTATCTTCCAATTAAAGTATTATATTTTCCACAAACGGGGTGACGATAACTTACCGGACTGTTAAGAATTTTCAATAAGTTGAAATTTGTACTTAAAAGTTGAGAAGCATATTAATTACTTATCAAGTTGGGAGAAAATCATTACTTATGATTGTTTGAAAAATGCTTTTACAAATTGCCGCATGCTCTTTGAGTAGGCTATGGCAGCCTTGGCATTGTTTCATCTTCTCCGTATATTCATATGTTTATGCTGTATTCCTACATTACTACTACTACAATTGTATATATTACCAAAATCGCAGAATATCATGTTGATTTCTTACGTTTGCATGAAGTTGTTTTATATTGATTTTCTGTAACTTTGTGTGAAATGTTATGTACGACAAACAAAACATAGAATGTTGAAACCTGAATAAATGGTTATGGGAGGGGGGAGAAGGGGGAAGGGGAGGGGGGAGGGGAGGGGGTAATGCTAATACCGTTGCGTGCTTATATAAGCTTTCGATTTTTGAAACCCCTAAAAATACGTCTTCACTTTTCGGTCTATCGCCCCTTTAAAATAATCATTGTTATATCAGTTTTGGCGTGTCACGTTCAATAACTGGTATCGGTAACTTTCACACATTTCCTAATTTGGATTAAATTTTCTTTAGCTGTTCAGCAGTTGCTTCGACGTGTTATCGCATTAAATATTCAGGATCTTTGTACTACCGATCCACTTAAACTGACCTTAAACTTACGCAGCAAAAATATTCTGAAAATTTTGCCTAATAGGTTAAAACTGACAAACAAAACACAAATTATCAGATTGTTGTATATTAGGCATTCTGAGAGTTTTAAAAATCTATCTAAGTTTCATTCTCAGGTTTGAACTTACAGGCATTTTTTGTTTCGTGAAACATCACTTTTAACTAATTTCTTTCATTTCCTTCTCATATTTTAGTTGCTGACAAAACGCGTTGTTATTCAAGCAATATCCTTCAAGATCATGTACAAAGGAAGCATCTTTCTATTATCTTCTCGTTTTATAATGATAAGAACTCTACACCGCCGGAGGATAGATAATTTCTTCACATATAATTCATTTCATTTTCTTTGTTTTTACTGATGGTTTATACTTAGGGTTCATCTTAAATTGATAGATTATTTCTCCACTGATAAGTAATTTAATTATTATTTTTTATTGATGGTTTATTTAGTCATCAAGGACTGGAATTTACTGAAGGATATCCAACGTACCTTAAGTTGATAAACTATCGTATCAGGGATGTTTTACAAAGCTAAGTAACAAGTAGCCCTAAATATTATATCCTTGACTTATTGCATAGCGTACGAGATACAATGTTTTGATCTTTGCTTTTGAGTATACAGATATATGGATATAACGAAAAGTTCACGTAGTTTTCTTGCTTTGCAGTTTTGTCGTGCAATTGTTGTGTAATGTTATGTCTATCAACAGTTACATGTAAAAGGATTTAAGGGGACAACGTTCTCTAAACTTCTTCAAGTTATTATCAACATTTTACAGCTTTTTGAATTTTCAGGCGGTGTGCAAATAAGTACACAAACGTATGATGGGCGATTTTTTCAAATTGAGTCCTTTGCTTATTGTATTCAATTCTTTAAAAGGGTGTATGAACTTCTGGCTACCAGCAAATGTCTTTACCATAGAATAAAGTTACAAAATAGACTTTCTCATTATTTTCAATGACTGAGTAAAACTAAAGCTTTTCAGTTGTCTGCACATTCATTGAAGTTCATGCCTATCCATAAACATTAAAGGCCAGATATCGTGTTAAAATGGCAAGAAATATAAGATAAATGTCAACGTTTCTGATTGGTCAGTGATTAATTACCGACTCGGAATCGACTAGCACACTGTACATACACACACACAAAGAGTACAGTACGTACTTATTTAAAAACGACCCACAACCGAACTGGATGTGGCATCAAACAGCTGAACATAGCAAATTAACGAAATTTACTGTCTGAGACGAAATTCCGTTAAATAATTTTGCGTACATTATTTGACATTTTATGTCTTACATTTCCTTTACAGGACTGACCACTCGAACAATTTCTTTAAAATTCTTGCCTTTATCATAGCCTTGTGAAAACACTCCATTTATCTTTCATATTTGATTTATATTTACATCTTAAGAATCTACGTATATTTACGTGTTTGAAAAATCTACGTATATTTACGTGTTTGAAGGATCTACGTATATGTACGTGTTTGAAGAGTCTACGTAATGTTTTTGAAGAATCTACGTATATTTACGTGTTTGAAGAATCTACGTATATTTATGTGATTGAAGAGTCTACGTACTATTACGTATCTGAAAAATCTATTAATAATTTATAGCTGCTCATAATTGCTGTCTTACTGCAATCAAATACAAATATACAAATACGAATAGTAATGTCCGGGACTCATTGTAGTTGTGTTGGAAAATAAGAAACTCCGATGTTTACCCATGACTGTAATGCTTCAACCGTTCAATGTAAGCTGTTTTTTGCGATGCTTAATCAAATCATTCTCAATTCCTTGGTTAGTTCAAGGATGTATTAACACTTCCTTAGGTTGTCCATGTTTTCCCAAAGCAAATTATTGATTGAACTCGCCCCATAGCAGTGAGCTGGTAAGTAGATTGTGGAAAAAGCAAATAAGTAGTTAGCAGATCGCCAGGCCTTTGAAATTTCGTCATCGCTACTGCAGTGTAATTGTGTGTATAATTCCAACAAGTGTACGAGACTTATTTCGTTGTTTTTAGTATGTTTACATGTGGCTGTGGAAAAACCGCATAAGAAGGAATAACCATCAGTCCTGGAAAAATCTTAATTTTAAAGATCGCTATTGTAATCCTTACTTTTACTTTCTATAACAAATGGTTATATAATGCAAGATCGTAGATTTCACATTGAGCCATTGTTGTTAATCAGCCATGTTAATTTTGATAAGGGTAACACGTTTTTCAATATCCACGTATGAAATGGTATAGGTTTGATAACAGTTTAAAGGTCAGATATAGTGTTAACTTGGAGATGAAAATACACTACAAACAAACATTTCTGATCCAAAATATGCACATAATCAACGACAAGCCAATCAATTACCGCAGCGGAAGTGACGTTATAGATGTAATGAATTTATTGGTGGCGGATTAACACACATTTTCTTGAGACAGGAAATATCCATACTAAAACACAGACTTCGCTTAACGAAGCTAACTATTAAATAATCTTTTTTCTCGAAATCCAGATGGTAAAACATTCCTTGAACCCATGGATTGTTTTGTAGATTCGTAATTTTATATCACTTTTATAGATATTCACACTCGTATTATTACTGATGCTTGAAAAATATTCCACAACCATTTGAAGTTTGCCACTTTTACACAGTAAAAGTATATGGAAGGCATATGGCATTATGGGTATGCTGGCATGGCCCGGCCTCCATTCCAATAAAAACTCCTTAAATTCAAGGAACGGATCTGAGTGATCCTTAAAGTTGGGGATCCTCCCAGGAATATCAATATACATGTTTCACAATACTGACTAGAACATAGACAAACACTATCTTTACGAGGATGCTAATAATCGTTTACTCAAGAATCTTCATATGCGTAATTCATGCATATGTTCATCCTTAGATGGCCTTTATGTTGATGATCAAAATATTGGTCTCGGATAATTTATAGAAATATGCGTCCTCGATAGTTGATGAAAATTAATTTTTCACACATTCACATCATACCAAAATTGTTTGCACTAATTCGAGGACAACTTCAATTTAGTATGGGAGGTTCCCTCTCCAGGTCTCAGTTCGTTTTCAGGTAATTTTTTCGAGGACGTATATGTTTGCCCTCGATAGTTGTTTTTGTCCTCGAAGAGCTGGTGTCGTGTCAAATTTCAGTCCTCAGAATATATAGCAAAACAAATACAAAACTACCATGGTTGGATGTGTGCTGGTGGCGCATGGTAGGGGAAGGCGTTATGCTATCTTATTGTCTACATCGTTCAAATGTCACTACTTGAAATAATTAAGCCAAAATAGAAATGGCAAAATCAGCTGCTCCGTTTAAAACTTGTGGACCCGGCCTTTGACCCGCGACCCTAAATGGTGGATTTGGGGCCGCACTTACCCAGCTGTCACTTCTCGGAGGTCCTCGGGTGTCATCGATGATATGTTAATCAATGAAAGAAAAACAATGAAATCATTCTTTTTTTTCAAAATTTTATTAGGAACCATTTTACAACACGAACTGTAAAAATTCAATTTTACGTCAAAAATACACTATAGAAAATCCTTTGCCTCAAGGTACACTGAGCACAGTAAAGCGCACTTTCATGGTATGTGGCAAATAATTTCCGAGCAATAGAATAAGAACTGATAGTCCTGAAAATTGTAAAAAACAAAATTGGTGTAGCTTTATACTGTTATATAATACAACTAAATATTGCTCTGATACTTTATCTGTTTATGGCCACCAATTATACGACAATGAGGGTAAGCTCACCTCAAGATCCTTAATGCACTTTGTTCTGAGGTACTAGGAAAAAGGAAAGGGAAAGATTCAACTTTACCAGGGCTACGCAGTAGCAAAATATGTACGGGGACTTGCCCCTAAATAGTGGAATAAGAACGATTAACATATTTATGATACTGGTTAGTAAAATGACTTTTGATGTGTGGAATGCGAATAAGTAAAGCGACTATCGCAAAATTTGCACCCCTATGCCATAAGATGTTTAGAACAACCTCTCCCTACCCCACCTATTTCGAAAGCGTGGTTTCTGTAGGTTTTAAGAACTATGTCAGTGGCTATGCTAGACAAGTTTATCTTTTATAATGTAGAGCAAAAAGACAAACAGAGGGAGAAACTACGTGACTATCTTTCGTTCAAGCAGCAAGTTTGAAAGATTCTACAAGTTTCTTTGACAATGGTGGGCTTGTTTGCCTTAAATTTTTAACATTTACACCCGGGTTTAGTATATAACCAACTCGGGTCTGACATTTTCTCTTTTTTTTCCGAAATCCACAGGTAATACAGGGATCAAATTTTCTGTGTCAATGGATCCATAATTATGCCAGCCTTTTTCGTTATCATTTTTAGGCTGTTGTGGAAGTACCGTAGGTTTTAAATATCAAATTAGTATTAGGCGTTTGGTCGAATTATGTATTGACTACAATGGAATGGTAATTACAATTAGGGTAAGTAGTCTCATGATTTACTCCAGTTATTTTTATTTTTTTCCAGACAAAATTCGTAGTAGCAAAAACAAGTCATGTTCTTTTCTAGAAAAGTGATGTCACACCTTCCTCTGACATTCGATTGTTACTTATGGATTATTCAATAGTTGTAAGTCACAAAATAAGAAATAAGATAATATATTTCAGTTAGAGACGGGGAGGGTGGGGGAGGCTGGGGGGAGGGGGGAGCTAAGGGGTTAATTACCTTCAATATTTTGCAAAGGGGAAAACATATATAGGAAAATGAAGAATTAGATAACATTTTGAAACAACAATCTCTCTCTTATTCAATATATCCGAGTTATTTCTAATACAACTATTAAAACTATGATTCAGAACTTTGGAATATGACGGAAGCTTCAACTTTGATATCTCTTTAACGAAATAAGATATCAAAGTATAGTTTCCTCACAGTTGTGTTTGATTTCTTATTCAATAGCCAATGAGTAGAGATAGACATGCCTGAACAGTGTCCTGGTTGTGTAAAAGTTCCCTTCGCCATTTTCCTGCTATTGTTCTTTGCTAAACCAGATAACATGTTGAACACAAGGTCGTACACCGAAAGTGTATATCACACCATTCACTTAAATTATGTTGTTTGTTTTGCTCTATTAGATATAAACAACATAATGTTATGTGAGGTTTCCATTGCTATGCGCCGTACTGCTCTATATAATACAATCTAACAATAAGAATGATGTAAACTTAAGCACCTCTCAAAAACCCAAGTGCGAAACATTTAAAATCTATCATCATTATTATATACATATTCAAGTCTGTATCTACTGTATAAATTCTAGAAAATATCCAGAGATAGTTTTCGGTCAAACAAAACATTTGTAAAAAATGAAAAATAAGAAATTTATAGAAAATTGTATCATTTACACATCCTCAGCTTTGGGACTCATTTGCTTTTTGAAAAGTATGGGCGCACTGTATGAGAGAACATCATTCTTGTTGTAGTCTGTTAAGGCAATACTTGTTGGTTTCTGGTAATGATTGTGCTTATATTTGCATGTACATGGTGTATTGGAATGATCAAGAGCTGCGGATTTCCTCACGAAATTATCCACTTTGAATTTCTTCCTCTTCGGTTTCTCACTCAACGTTAATGCATCGCCTGTGTTTGATCTTTTTCTTCTTTCCCTCTTGGCAACTGCACAACTCATGAACCAAACTAAAATCATGGAGCTCAAGCGAAGCTGACGATTGCCTGTTATGTATTTCTGCCAGAAGATTCATCTTTGTGGAATGAGGACAAAATGGTGAACTCCCCGTACAAATAGATCCTGTTCCTTCAGGAGAAGAGGTAGTTGTTTTTGTTACACCCCCATTCATCTTACAAGAACATATGCCTTGCGCGCCACAACACTTTGAATGTCGCTGGCCTTTGGGAGACCACGTCGACCTGCGATGGGAAATTGGCGTTCCATTTGGAGACCCGTGTGAGCTGACCCTGGTTGATCGTATGCTTTCATGCCTATTGTATGAATCGATAAAGCTGCCCTTCTTCCACTTTAAGCTCCCGTCGCTACCGTTCGATCGACGACTTCCAAATCGGTATTGTTGTCGTTCCTTCTTTCTTAACCTGTAAAAAAACAAAACAAAAACATCAGCGTTACTGTCTGCTCGAAAAATTGCATACATGTATCAAGTACTTCCAGGCTTATATAAATGATATATTCATCAATATGAATAAATAATATTCATAGATATACTTTAAAGTGAAAGGTATAAACAATATTTCTGTATTACAGCAATCTTTAACAGTTTATTCCTGTAAACTTGTTATATATATATCTGTATAAATATATATATACATATATATATATATATATATATATATATATATATATATATATATATATATATATATATATATATATATATATATATATATATATATATATATATATATATATATAGATATATATATATATATATATATATATATATATATATATATATATATATATATATATAGATATATATATATATATATATATATATATATATATATATATATATATATATATATATATATATATATATCTGCCATATATATATATATATATATATATATATATATATATATATATATACATTTGTATATATATATATATATATATATATATATATATATATATATATATATATATATATATATATATATATTTGTATATATATACATATATATATATATATATATATATATATATATATATATATATATATATATATATATATATATATATTTATATATATATATATATATATATGTCTATATATATATATATATATATATATATATATATATATATATATATATATGTAAATATATATATATATATATATATGTAAATATATATATATATATATATATATATATATATATATATATATATATATATATATATATATATATATATATATATATATATATATATATAGATATAGATTTATAGATATATCAATATTCATACTTACTGTTTTCTTACAAGAAAGAACCACACAATGATGGCAGCCAATACCAAGAATAAACTAGCTGCTGATGCCGCTACCGGAATGGCTTTGGCTTCGTTAACCGGATGACGTGGACTCTGCTCATTTCTGTCTCCCAATGGTACCGGTCGAGGTGGAAATGTAGAAACCGTGGACGAAGTTGTATTTTCGGAAGGCACTGAAAAGAAACAGCAAAGACGTGATATCAACTTTAACTTAAAGATGTGTGCAAAGTGTACAGTAGCATTAGATGATTGAATTAAAGTGATTGTTTTTCTGTTGTGGCCCTCCAGACGCGACAGGTTTAGTATTGTAAACTCCATGCTAAATATCTGCCATCTTTTAATTGAGAATTATTTTTTAAATTTCATATAATGAAGAGAATATGGACTTCAAATTAAGTGCTATTTATTGAAGATTGTATTTTATTGGTTACGACGCTACAATCAATTTCAGCAATGTTAATTCAAATTTTATGGCATTGTTTTTATTCGCAAAAATCATGAAATTGGCATCGTTGAGAAATGCAGACGATAAGTTCCGGTGTCAATCCGATATATAGCTAGGTCCACAACGTGATATGAATAATGGTATCGTTTAGATAATTTTACTGTTTCAGAAACATCATAGAATTTTTTCATTACACCAAAATATTTTTTGAAGAGTCACAAAGAGATAGTGAAGGAGAATGTTATTATTTAAAATTTGAAATAAACGAGGCTAGTCTTAACCGGAAACTTTAACAGCTAAGTCAACGTGGGTACGTGTGCCACTTTCTGTGTGGAAGCTCTCTGTGCTGCAGTAATCTTGCAACCCGAATCTGAATAGGTTGAGGTAATGGTATTGGAAACTTATAGTATAGCGCATATTATTGTATAAACATTCAATGGTGCTTTGCAAACTTACAGGTTAAGTCGGCAACAATCCCTCTGGACATGAACGACAACCGAGCGTAACAAGTATGAGGAAAAAACAGCTAACAAGTTTAGTATAGGCTTAGTTTAGCTTTGAAACTGTTTAGACTTGGTGAATGTTTATAGCATTTCAATCTTGTAGTGTTCAAGCAATTAGGGAAAGAAGGAGCATTTACATTCGTTTTAGCATATGGAACGTGGAAATTCAGATATGACTATTTCTTGTATTGATTATTACGTTTGGAATTAGGTTGTCATTACCAATGGCGATGATTGTTATTGATTTTACATAGCATATGGAAAAGGGTGTTATTGCTTCTTATTTGTTTTTAGCAGGGTCCAATCTAATTTACGACGTCTTTATTTATTGTATCTATTCTATTTTTTAATAAATTAATTAATACCTACATCATCTTTTTATCTTTCTTTGTTTTTCGTTTTTGAGGAAAGTGACTGAGGGCCGGTTTCAAATTAAGGAGGACAGACTGACAGAGGCACGTAGGAAGTAATAGTGGCCACTCCTGATAAGGGTTTCCCGGTTGCATGCATGCTTTTATTTTGATGACAAATTGTGAAATGATTAAGATAAAATTAAAATTTTGTTCGATTTTGGCGACAGTTCCTGAAAAATTATCAAATTGACAGTGCTTTCTTGGAAAGTGAAGATTTTTCCTCGTAATTGAATAACAATTTCACAAAAATTGAAGAAAATTTCCTGAAAATAAAGAAGTTTTCCTAAAAATGAGGAAAATTCCTGAAAATGAAGAAAAATTCCTGTAATTTCAAGGAGAATTCCCGAAAATTTCCCATGAGTTTTCTCAATTAGCATGGGGAAAAAGATAAAGGCCTATTCTTAAATTGTATTGATTTGAAAATTCATTATGGCTCCCATGTGCGCATGGCCCTGCTATTATAAAAACTTCACCTCCGTATCGAAAAGTTTTTGGTTCTATGTTGTACATTGTATGATTGTAGCCCTTTAAAATTTTGGAGACTTTTATCGAAAAGTACAGATTTTTGGGTCAATATTGAAGATTGTGGAGCCAAAATTAAAGATGTTTGGTCGAAAATGGGAGAATTTTTGGTGCCAAGTCTAAAAAGTTTGGTCCAAAATTAACAATAACTCAGTCGATACGATTGTAAAAAATGCCACACATGGTTCACTTGATATTTCAGTTAATTATATTTAGGGCTTCGACAGAATTTCGGGAGGTGAGGGAGAGGCTAAGCATCCAATAGCCCTCTTTGACCTGTCACTGCTTTCTTTATTACTATCCACACAACAAAATTGAATGCCACGACAGTTCTTTTTAAAGGGTGTTCTTGTAATTGTTGGCATCAAAACAGGCGTGGCGGCAAGCTGGTAAACAGACTGCAAGTTAATCACAGAATCCAAAGTAATCTGGAACCTTTTATTCTTCAAAGTTTGATATGATACTCCCACTAACAGAACATGACACACTAGTAGTTTCTTTACTTGTCTGCCAGTCACCTGTCCTCCGTCATAATAGATAGACATACACCTGACCACTGAATTATATTTCTTTATTAGTAAAATGTATTAGTTTTCACAATCGCATCGAGGTCTGAAAATAATGTTTGAGTTATTGGGCTTTGTTTGCACCGCTTTTCAAGATACCAATCTTCAATACAATTGAACATTTTCCGGTGTTTTAGCAAGAAAGAGGTGAGATAAATGCATGGCCTTATCTTCAATGCTTTATAAGCATGAGCGCGGGATGAATTGTGCTCTGTAATAAAGTCTAACATTGGGTACCGGTATGTCCTAAGGAATTAAAATGTTCTAACAGAGGTAATTTGAAAATATGATATTTTTTACAGAACATTTTGTTAGAAAATGACATAATTATTGTTCTAACTGTCGTAACATGTAAACGATAGTATGCTGTCTCCTGTAGCTGTTTATAATACATGAACGGTGGAAAGTATCATCAAATAAATGTGACGTCAGATTAGTGAGAAACAAAATGTGAAAAAATGGTTAAAACCGCAATCTCTTGATCTTTTGTACACGTTTCTCTCTAACTTTTATCTACATATTGTTGATTCACGACCACTAAATGCATGACGTTTATATGGTCAGGATGCATGCATGGTTGATGGCCTAATTTGTACAAATAGCTTCTTCGAACAGTCCACTCAAAACATTGAAGAAGTTATTTGTGTGTTTTTAAATTTACTAAAACAAATGTGCCGTAAATTGCGTTCAGAATAATTTGTCTAATCAAGTAAACAAGTACCTTAGTCTTGCACGCACTCTTCAAAGACGGCAGTATAGTATGCAACAGTTATTTGTTGCTAGGTTTACTTGTTAACATGGCAGCATGGTTAAGTTTGATTTATTGAACGAAAAGTGAGTGTTAGAGGAAATACAAGTTGTAAGTGCAAACTTTGAAGCATAAGTAAGTCGGGTTTGCTCAATTTTGCTTATTCAACAGGTCAACCACGGAAATATCAGAATTCGAAATAATTCCTACACACCAAGCCTTGCTGTTCATATGTATTAGCTTAGTGTTGCTACCATGTTCCGCGCACGCGTTGCACGAAAATAAGATGAGCTTAATAATTAGGTATTAGCAAGATAATAGGTACACATATATTGTTCAAGTTGTATTTTTTGTTGTCTGTATTTGTGCTACAATTAAAAATTTAACAGTAGCGTTCAATTTGATGAGCGCGAATATGGACATTTGTAGACGAATTATCATGACTGAAATTACTTCTAATTGTTTCATGCGCATTTCTTTCATGGATATTTTTTATATACATGGATTGCAGATGTGTCTTTCATGCATCACTGCATCATGCACTACAATTACCTCCCACCAATTTTCTCCAAATACTTTAAGACCATAAACTCCATTCACTCGTACTCTTACACCAGATCAGCTAATCTTGTTTATCTCCCTCTTTGTAGGCTTAATCCAATCCACAAAGTATTTTTTTGCAATGGCTCCAAACACATCTGTTCAAAGCACAAGTTTAAAAATCTTCTTTACGAAACGTCAAATCTTTATTTTTATCTCGCTACTCTTAATTGTTTGTATCCCATTTTTCCTCTCCTGTTTTTGCCCTGTGAATCTGAGTTATTTGTAGTTTATACTGTAGTTCATCTTTGCATAGAGTGAACTCACATTTACAAGTATATCTTTTTTGGGGTATACGGCCTACCTTTCCTCTTTTTTTGTAAATAAAAACTCTCTATCATTTATTATTTTGTATATCTTGAGAAATATGTTGAAATATGTCTTTTAATTGAAATGATTAGATTGAACTTAAAGATGCTCAACTAGACCTACATAGTCTTAACTGCTTAAGGCAGATAAGATTCGACTATTTGTCTGTTATTTACTCCAATGACTGTTTATAGCTGTTTACAATCATGAAACTTTGAACAGTGCTATATGGTATCAGATAGCTTTTAAACTAATGTTTTGGGTCAATGTGACCTATACCATAATAAGGTAGAATTAAGAATATTAAGAAAAAACGTAAATTGTCAGGTACTTGTGTTTTTATTAGATCCCGTTCGAAACACAGATTCATACAACAAGGTGCAAATGATAGAGGAATTCCAAGTGTGCCACGATATCAGGGCGAAAGAGATGGCCCAACGTGTAAGCTTTATTTGAGAACCCAGGTTTTTGGAGTTCATCACTAGCAGACGACTCTCCATGCAAAAGCAAAATTACAACCTATGGAAAAAAATGTATTGCTCTGTTTTGATACCATATAGTGCCATACACATCATGTTCAAAATTGGACAAGCTCGTTCGCATGTTTACAGAATTCACTATAAATAATCATTAACTGCAAATTACTGAATTACCGTTATAACAACATGATCAAATAAAGTAAATAACTGTTTAAATGTTTCCATGTACTTCTTCAAAAACGACTAGAAATGCACCAGCACTCAACTTGTGAGTAGGCTTTCTTGTTAAACTGTGATTTGGCTGTGAGCTAGCTTGAACTGTTGAAGGTATCGGAATTGACTGTTTGATCACAGTTTGGTCCGTACCGCCTTTTGGGGACTCATTAAGTCCCCCGATCGAGAGACTCAAGCATGCGCACTGAGCTTACAGTGATATATGGAAGCCTTCGCCATTTTTGTCGTGAAGTTTCAGTCATAGACGCTTATCAGTCGTTTCATTGAAGGTTTGTAACAAAGTTTGCTTTGTCCATGTTCAATTTCGCGAAAGTAAAACAATTTCGTGGCTATCAGTGTCACGCACTTATTGCTAAATAATTTTCACAAGTCCTTAACCCTTACTCTACCAGCACTATTCTGAAAATGCGCTCGGGAGGCGGGGCCAAAGACGGGGCACCCAAAACGGCGATAATATCGCCGCGTGGTAGAGTAAGGGTTAATCAAGACGTGATTATTGAAGGGTCCTCTGTCTTCCAGGCAGAAAAGTCGGGCCCCTTTCGCTGTCGGGACCCGCTGGACCGCCCACCGGGATCATGCTGCCTATATTTTCGGGTGGGCGCATATGTCGCGGGTTGATTAACCCTTACTCTACCAGCACTATTATGAAAATGCGCTCGGGAGGCGGGGCCAAAGACGGGGCACCCAAAACGGCGATAATATCGCCGCGTGGTAGAGTAAGGGTTAAGTTATTTCTCATAATTTTAGAAAACCCGACTGCTTAACGTTAACACATAATAAGAAATCATCACTTTTCTTCAAATTGATCGAAAGCCGCACGGTGAATTTTAAAAGCGCACGGTGAAAAGATTCAAATGAGAAATAAGAAAAAAATCATATGCCATTATTTCAAATTGTGAAGAAAAATTTGAAGGCTTCACTGTGGTTTAGTTTCCCGCGTTCAAAATGTATCTGATTTTTATATTATTCCTATACAAACTTTGAGTTAGGATAGATGCATTGTCGGATACTTCTGTAAAGAATCTCCCGATTGGGAGAACAAAACTGTTCTCCCGATCGGGAGAACAAAACTATTCTCCCGATCAGGGGGACTACCTGGATTGATCATTCTGGCGTTGAATGCGCATAATTTGTTATGATCTTGACATACTGTAAGAAATTTCTATTGGTCATCTATACAGAAAATTACAAAATCAATTACAGTGTCATCTTTGTTTAATTTTTTCACATCGTTCCTATAACATTTACCGATTCACCTAGTCATATAAAATTAGTATAGTTAAACAATAATAAATGCAAATATATTTGTGTATTTGCTTTCTGTATAAACACATTGTGTTCGATGGCGAAGTTATGAGGTTGAAGGCAAGGGACTCATAAAGGTGGTTTGACGAGCTTGAACATCCTACACCAAAGGATTAAAAGATATGTACATTGAACACCAGTTCCTTAACATTAACTGTTTAAAACAAATATATTTGCAAATTTGAAGGAAAAGGCATTTTTCCCTGTTCGAAAGCAAATCCACACTTTAGTACAACGAACAAATGAAAATCAAGAAAGAAAGCTAACATTCAGATACTTTGGATAAGAAATATATCTGAATTCATGACAAAATGTATGCACCCTTACTTCTTCAGTAGCTCTAAATTTCGAAAGTAAAACATTAAATAACTAAAAAGCCACAAATGTCAAAGGAGTATATGATTTTTATGGTTGATGGATTTATGTCATTTATCCGTTGTGATTTATAGTTATTGACCTACCGCGTATATAGGAAAAATTCATTCATGCGTTTGATATTAATGAAATGCATTTGATTCACACACTTACAATAATTGGCTACTCTCTAGAGTGCATTTCTCCATCTTAATGAGATTTGCAATATATTCTAGAAATAATTAATTTGCTCATTACAATCCCAGTTCGTGTGTCAATGTAATAATACCAAAGCGTTGGGTCCCTATTTGCTCTGTCACATTTATAATATTGTGAAAGCAGACTTTAATTCGTGGTGATTTGTTTATAATAATTGAGTTTGCATTTTGTTGATATAAACAAAAACATAAATGCAAAGAGAAATCACATTTCTGACTGTGCAATACTTGGTTACCATTCCTAAATACCTTTCGTACTTTCACTACATTTTAATTGCGAGGGTTAAAAAGTATGAATATGAAGAGAAATATTTATGCGGAAGAACAACATCTTCATGAAGAAATATTTACGTTATCGTTCATTCGCAAATCTGGATCCCTTTTTTTTTGCTCATGAAATTAAAATTCTACTCCCAGGTGAATCTATATGATAAAATAATATAATAGTACCATTATAAAGCGCCTACTCCGGCAAGAGTCTGCGCAAGGCGCTGATTACAAACTTAGTTATATATACTTAGTTACATGCATACTTAGTTATACACTCAATATTGATAAACGACAGAACCAAACGAAACTAAATTGATACCTAAAAACAAATATATAGAGAGATTTGCAAAACAAAGTCATTTGTCATAACCTATTTTGTAGAGATGAGTCTCTTACTGTTGCTTAAAATTAGTATATGTTTATAAATAAATTTGAAATATTTTCATATTTCCTCAACAGCTTTGATAATTACTACGATGAAGTCAACCGCATAGGTCATTAATCCAGTCACGTCTTGATTATTGCAACAGTCTGCTTTTAGGTGCGTCACATGAGAACGTCAAACGATTGCAGAGGATACAAACAAAGCTGCACGTATTGTCACTAAAACATCAAAACGTGACAGTATTACAGCCGCGTTAAAGCGTTTGCACTGGCTACCAGTTGAAGCTAGAATCGAGTATAAAATATTGTGTTTAGCCTACCAGTGTATGGACGGATCAGCACCAGAATACCTCTGTGAGCTTCTGTCCATCTATCAGCCAAAAAGGTGTCTTAGGTCTAGTGACAAGCAATTGCTGGATATACCAAAGTGGAGACTAAAATCTTTTGGTTACAGGTCTTTCACAGTGGCAGCCGCCAGAAAATGGAATGATATTCCGAAATCCATAAAAGACATTAAATTTTTGAATACGTTTAAATCTCAGCTCAAAACATATTTGTTTAAGAAGTATTATTGAATTTATTATAATTTAATCTAATCGTTTATTTACATTAACCTATCATTTTTATTGTATAAGCGCTTTGAGCATACTCCACAGTGTGGATTAAGCGCTATATAAATGTTCCTATTATTATTATTATTATCATTATATGGTTGCTAATATATATGTAGTACACTCTGTGTGAAAACGGATCAGTCTGTTCCCAAATTTTGTAGTGGTCTTTTTGCTGCATTTGTTTGATCAGTTAAAGAGGAGCCTCATTTCAGTAAAATTGTGTAATCAGAACGGGGTGCAAATATTTGACGTTACATCCGGTTGTGCACGCAATATCCATGTACTGTCTGTTTGTACAGTCAGACAGTGGTACGTAGTGTATGTCGAGTTTCACGCACAGTGCATTACGTTACTGTGACGAGAAACTGTTTTTTCACGCGTTTGTCTGAGAAAAGCGAAAGCGAAATATCATTATTGGAATACTACAATAGTAGTCACTAAAGGAAAATTACTGAGAAAAAAAAAGAAAGGATAAAAGCAAAAAACGAAATGATTCTACCTGGCTCGAACTCACGACTGGTTTGAAGAAGAAGATAAAATCACTAACCCATCGTCCTAACCGACTGGATTATTACATGTGTTCCCTTCACAGAGTTTTTGATAAATATATTGTATACCTTGAAATAAGAGACAACGAATCGTGCAGTAATTGGTTGAAATTTCAAGCAATCCAACAATTTGAATGGAATTCTAAATATTGTGTTTATATGACGAATTCGCCTCTTTAAAACTTATCGATAGGTATGCATATGACGGCGTATATTATATTCCAACATGATTATTGACTGAAAGTATGCAAATATGAAAAAGAAAGTTTGTATCCACTTAAAATCTAAGGTGTCAGTTGTTCTAAGTTAAGCAATACATAGTTTTTTTCAACATCAAATTTCGACCAATCATAATATTGTAATTGAAAGGTGTTGATATCCACAAACACCATAATTGACTTATGATCTGCCATCCCCTATTCAGCAATACTCCGATTCTGTCAGTGTGTTGAGTAGAAACTGCGCTTGGACTATTTTCGAAGATCACTGGACGACTGCTTGTGCTTGTAGAGGAAACATAAGCTAAAGTGTTTTTTTTGGATTTGTAAAACAAACATGAAACTTACAGTAAAACTCGGGGAAGAATGAACTAATTTACAACTTATGAATTGTGCATTATTAAGCACAATTGTAATGAATGCATAGCATATGCAACTCATTTCTCTTATGCATTCCCGTTGTTTTTATTCCTCTCTTATACTTCTCAGACCCTATGAACTTTACAAAAATAAGTTCTCACCAGTTTCAATGACTAAAAGTTAAGAAAAATCTTTGGGACATACGCTAACACACTACGAAGTTTGTATATATGCTGAAAGATATTCATAGTTTGGACAGCTATAACTTGAAAATTTTTTCAAAATTCTGTATCTGTTTTATTCATAATCTAATGTTTTCTAGCTGTCTAATTACCTTTAAGCTCCCCATCTTTGTTCCACAAGGCATATCATTATATAGTTCCTACTTTCCGAAATACAATTAACACTTCTAGTCAATCGTGATGTACGCATACATCTATTCATACTATATATGAACTCGAAACTGACTCATCGATGCTTACTTATAAACTGAAGGGCCTTTACTGTACGGAAAGTTTAAAAATGTTATCTAAAAGATGTCGTAATATATCAAAGGCCCTTTAAACATATTTTACCAGTAGACAAATTAGATTAATTAATCGTTTCACATTTTCCGATAATTTAATGATAAAAACAGTAATATAAATTGTACTCACATCTATATGTTATATTTGCCATTAATGGCACCAAGGAACATGTCTGCCACCAGATGGTAAATTGAACGCTCGAAGCTATAAGCCGTGGTACATACTATGAACCTGTGGTGTGGACTATGGACTATGACATTAAATCCATGGCCTCTTCCAAACATGTAAGTTTCATTGAAAATCTGCAACGAAAAATAGACACACTTAACTCCAAGTGCACTGAAGTAATCAACTAATTACTTAATACACAATATAGTTTGCCTGCATTATTTTGCTATCCGTCATCCAATGAATGTTAAGTATTCTCAGGTATTTCTGATAATTAGTGGAATTGGATTTGAATGGCTATATCAAAAATAGGAAAGGGGAGTGATCTAGTCAGAGAGTAACAAAAAAGTGAGGCAATTATATTTGCTTGCTGTTGCAGTAAAGAGACAGTAGTATTAGAAAATGATGAGCTTTCTACGAAATTGGGTCGAATAAGGTAATTTTCGTTTAAAAAAAACGACTGCTTTAACAGAACATTATTTTATTGTATTATCATATAATATTGATTTTAAGACTCCCAGACCCTGCCAGGTACAACAACTAAAAATCTTTGGATATAATTCTGTAAACGTTTTACTAATGAGTGCATGAATAGATTTTAGATTTCATTTCACGTATTTTTTGCGGCATATATCAAAATACATTATGTTTTGTCATCTATACAAAAAGAACCAAAGAGGATGAATTTACCCATCAAAACTATATGTTAATTTTAGACGGGGTGAAGAGGTGTTGGTCAGGTATGTAGGAAGCTTTCGAAAAGTGGAGCGGGCACGACTTCTTAGGGAATTTTTCAAGTCATACGCATGTCCCCCATCCTTAACTCCAGATAGAATAAGTGAGACCTAAACAACATAGTAAAGTAAAAGGGGCACTTCATTTCTAGAAAGGGGCACTTTTTCAATGGGGACACATTCCTCCCGTACATGGAGAATGGTTGAATGATTCTTTCATCATAAAAATTACTTCATCAATAGAAGAACCAAAACACGAACGACAAAAACATTAGTAAATTAAATTAATCAAGTTCAAATTAAGGATCTTACATTTTGGAACATGCGTATACGAATATTTAAAAACGTACCCATAATGTGTAGTGTGTGTATTTTTGTGTGTATGTAGGAAAGGGCCCCGGCTCACCCATGTGTTTGGATGTCTGAAAGCAAAGTTATATGGAACGGTAATTGCAAATACTCTGTTGGGTCGAATTTCTTTTGGATTTAAATGTTTTAATGACTGATAAAGCAAACTAATACAATCAGCACCAATTTCATGCCGGAACCAATCGCCTACTGAAATCGCATTAATTGGCTTAGACGATGACAATGGTTCAAAGCTTCCTGACAGAAAAAGGGCACATAATACAGTTAGATGTAACCAAACAGTAAAAGCATATATTTGTTCATAAAGCGTGCCCATTTTGGTTACACTGCAGGAGATACACCAATGGCGAAAGGTACTTAATAAATATAATGCGATTAACAAATAAATGAGATTATGAATATCTTAGCTTTAAAAAATTGTTTGAAAATGAATGTTATAAGAAATGTGGTATTTTTTTAAAGACGAAAGACTCACTTACTGTACGTTTATTTAAATGTATGTTATTAAGATATGACTGACCACCGATTTGAAAATGATGTTATCTTTTAAGGTTGGTAAGTCACATGATTTGATAAACCTTCTTTTGCTACTTATTGCCAAAGTAAGAAGGATGGAAAGATTTCAGAGTCGTATTGTCAAGCTAGCGCCTGTAGAATTACAAAGTAAAAGCTACAGTGATAAACACCAATATGATTTTACAACGGGCCTGGAATCTCAATGTTTAATTATCTCAATATGCTATAAGTACACTTATATGGTCCCAGAAGTTATTGTTGACTTCTTTTTTAACAACCTTGTACCTTACGTCACTCTAAGATGCGGCTAGATGTTTCAAGTACTCGTTAATCTTCAAAACAGTTTGGAAGTTAAAATCAGAACACGTAGTGTTGACATCTTCTTTGTCAGTCGCCTAGAAACGTCTAGAAGTCATTAGAATCTAAAAACGATATCAGCATGTATAACATATCTATAACAGAATACAATGTAGTAAACTGGTAAACATCAAATCTGCGTCATGATCAGTGATCGAAGGTCGCAAAATTAAGAGATTTTAGAATAAAATAGACAATGAATCAAAGAGAAATGATAATGAAAAAGCATGAAAGCAAATTTATTATTCAACATCTAAGCTGATTATTATAAGATACTGTAGCACATTTTACCACTTGTTCACATGTTTTACTCTTTTTGTTAAATAATCCTAATTGAACATTGACTACTGAAACATGTATAAATTACAAAACGGTATTATTGTTTACAATTGTGATTCGTCACATTGCCCACCAAAACAAGATACAAATATTACGGATGTTGAAATAAATGCATTAAAAATACCTGTTTTAAATATTCACAATTCAAAATTGAAATAAATAAATTGATAAATATATATGATAAGATGTATAAGTGTATGAAATGCATGATGGTGGCTCTTGTTCTCCTGTTTAGAAACTATGACAGCATATGATAAGAGTCGCAAGATCTTTGGAAACTATTTAGATCGTATCTAGCTTTGCGTTCTCAAGCGTAAATTTACCTTTTAAATTATGATTGCTTGTTTTTTGGAGAGAATTATCCAAGTTTGTAGTTTGACAGAATTAGAACAAAATTGGGTAGAGTGTTACACTAACCTTCCCTTCAAATTGAGTATAATGCACGAAATTCAATCTCTTTTGATATATAATCGCTGGGTACTTAATTTAACGTTAAGGTTATCAATTTTAACCTACATTAAACTTTTTATTTGGGAGTTGGAAAATATCGTCTGTTTAAAAAATTATTTTCTCCAAATTATGCCAAATCTGCCAGACAGCAAGAAGAATTTAACATTTTTGGACTAATCCCGTTTAATGACATAATAGATAACTCTGGCTATACATTTTCAGTCCAATGAATTCAAACTCACCAGAGTGTTTAAAACTCACTGATGAAAATATCCTTTTAAAAGTAAAAATGAATCCTTAGCCCACATTATATGACTTGGCCCTGCAGTAACCAAATCCACAATACCTGGCCCATCACAATAAGTTCCATTGTGTTCATATAGATGATTGGAAGTGTAATTACTGATGCGAAAATCACTGAAGTATCTGTTCTTAATTCTTAATTGCTTCTAGCAGTCTAAAAGTCATACCCACCAAAATAGAGGTTGTTGCGGGTAAAAAGACTGAAAATTTGTAGCGAGGATTAGGCGCAATGATTTTTCGGTTAGTATTTCGACAAGGGTAACAAGTAACAAACCGGACACCAACCCATTAAGGATCAATAAAATAGCAACTACGTTTTTCCAACGAAATTTAGCACAATATTTACTATTATTATTTGACCTCTGACCTTTGACCTGGAAGTGACATATCACATCATTTCTGAGACACAGCTTTACATCATCCTTCATTAACCGACGCAGTAACAACCCAATTGCACTTACGGTTTTTCCATAACACGCCATCGACCAAAATTTACAATTTGAAATTAATTATTTGACCTCTGATCTTTGACCTTTAATGACCTGCTCCATTAAGTGCAGAATACAACCCTGCATCACCTTCCACCAACCCACCAAGTACCAACTCATTACTACGCACGGTTATCACAGAAAGCGCAATACAAAATGTACCATTTTCAATCAATTATTTAACCTCTGACCTTTGACCTGTAAGGTACATAACCCAACTCGTGCGGGACACGAGTTCACTTCATCCTACAACCTCCCATTAAGCCTCAACATGATAGCTTGTACGGTGTTTTCTGTACACGCGACACAAAAAATGGTACACTCACACACACAAACACCTCCACACATACACACCCACCCACACTCAAAAGTGAGTACAATACCTTAATGTTATATATACTATATATTGCGATAAGGTAATTGGCCTTAGAATTTCATTAATGAGCTACTTTAAGCACAAAACTCAATGAAAATAGACCCAATTATCCCTTTCCATGAAAATTGGTAACTCGTAAAAGAGAGCTTAAAGGAGACAATAATGTCATGATATAACCTTATTTCATATTATGGAATTAAAAATAACAAATTATTCTGACCAAGTTTCATACCTCCAGAAGCAATCTAATTGTTGTAAATATTAAAATCTTTAATACTACTGCAATAACAGCCACCATTTTACTTTTTAGAACTTGCAGACAGACAATGATGTTGGAATGTTTTGTTGTTTTGTTATGATTTATCTCAAGTTTTCTAGCTTATGAAAAATTGTTTTCATTTTGTAAATTTGTGTGTGTACATGAAATTATCAAAACATGCTGTTTAAACTTTGTATCACACCATTTTGGATTAAAAACTTTTAGCACAATTTATAAAGAAATACATTCTAATTCGTGTCCTGTTGCGGGAAAATAGTTTCATCATGCACAAGATTTCAATACAGAATTAAACAAAATGGCAGCCTTCATGTGCCGACTTCAAACATGAATAACTTGAGGCAGGAATAAGATGTTGACTTGTTGATTTTGGTAGTTGGTTTGAATATTAATCCTCTATAATATGAAATAAGGATTGTATCAGACTTAAATATGATATAACAATAACAAATTCATCTATTCATGATAACCAAATAACGAATCAATGGCGGTTGTAATATATCACAGGAAGTAATTCAAATATTCAGTTTGACAAAATCATTTTTAATACTCTTATGCTATTTTTATATTACCATCTTTGAAATGATTTCATTATTTCATTACGTATAAGCTTACATATCTCATATAAACTGATCCCACCAAATCAACACCCAAATATCACGGACATTAAAATGAATTTATTTTCAATAACAAAACTGTTTAAAATGTTTAAATCTCAATGTTGATAGAAACGAAATTATAAATATATGGGATTACATATATTCGTGCTTGATACAACATGGCAGCTCTTGGTGTTCTGTTACAATCGATCTGATGTAAACTTAGTTCAGACAACTGTATAATTGTCATTTCTGATCCTTGCAGGAATTTAAACAAGGAGAGTAAGATTTTATGGGATATAAATTAAATGAATTGACTATTTTAACAAGTGTGTTACTGTATATCAACATCTCATATAGTGAAATACCACCTTAGGTAACCTTTGCAGATTTTGTGTTTTACTGAGTGGAAAAGAACTCCAAATGGCCCAGTGATATATCATAACGCTATGGTAAGGCAAAGACTTAATAGCTGATGGGAAATTTAAACCACAATTTCTTAATGACTTTAACACTTTAATTTCTCACGACGTGTGAAACTATTTCAGAAATAAGTACTTGTTATGAATCATCATTCATAGAATACCTTAAGTTTGACTCTTTACGAAAGAGTGGTGACAAACCTGGCAGAAACTACTGCATGTTTTGCAAAAGCGCTCTTTAGGTAATTTGGAATTAGATGAATAGTAATGATGACAAATTATAATTTAATTTAAAAAGACGTGGATATATTTGTTGTGGCTCATGTTATCCCAATGTAATATTGTTTACCAAATAGAGGGAAATCGAGACACATTTTGTGTTTGTGCTAATTTCCATATCAAAAAACTTATGATCAGCGTTCACACATCGCGAAATATCTGCTCGCACCGCTGATAAAAAACAGATAGGAAACGAGTTTTGCATCCTGTTTACCCCATACCAAAAATATGTAGGGACAATAAGATAACGATGTAACTATTGTTCATGTCATTACTTTATTTATCCCAATAAAGCGTAAATGCAAGAGAACAATTATTTGAAAGTACACTCCTTGTAGTCCCTGCTCATACTGTCATTTTTAAATTCCATGAAATAGACGTCAAACTGTCAATCGAACGCATCATTTCTGAACTAATGTGTTTTTGTAATACTTATGTTGTGTTATTTTGCAACTGCATTATCTGAAGTCTATTGTGAATGGAAGCATTAAAACTCATAAATAATGCATTTATTTAGAAGTTGCAATCTGGTTACACTAACCGTTTGAACTCTTCATGGGTAATTAGTCTAAGCAAGTTATTTTGTGTTGCTACGAAGCCTGAGCAATCAAAACCGTTGAAATTACTTGCTTCCGTGTCATTTCTGCACTTGAAGTTTCAGAGAAAAGTGCGGTTAAATTAAAACGTTTCCAGTTTGAGAGGTGTCAGTGAGCAGGTGTAAAATGTTGATTATGACTGATAAGGTCCTTGGCATATATAATAAAAACATGTCAACCAAATGGGTTTGATCTTGTGCAAGACATTGGAAGAGATCATGACCTTTTTGGATGTTGGGTTGAACTATTCTACATCAAATTAAAAAGCACAAAAACAAATCCGTTTTTTGCTTTACTAATATGGTAAAACGTTCATGATAATTTCTTAATAAGTACAACTTTTGGTTTGTGGGTGACTAGAAAGAAAACAAAAGTTTAGTATAATTCTTTCATATGCCTACCTCTTAAACAATTTAGAACAATTAAAGCAACACTCAAATTGGATTTGGTAGGCACAAAACAAATCAATGAAGATGTACAATCATACAATATCAGTCTTGTATATCCGGAAACGTTGGCATTTTAGAACTAGAAAAAAGTTGTAACTTGAAAGGATGAATGAATGAATTTTGAAAAGGTTCCAATAAATCTAGACAACTCGTCATACCTACTGACCTATATGTCACGAATAACATCCTACTGTCCTAACAATCGTAATTTGATAACAAATTACGAAAAGCGAAGATTTTTCTATTATTAGTTTTGGTATTATTATAATGAAAAGTACAAAAGTGTGCCGGTCAAGAAAGATACATTATCAATATGTACTGAAATGGACGCACAAATTTTGCATACTGTGTGTAAAAATTCTATCCGCATATTGTATATACAGTGTGCTAGCCACCTGCGAGGCGGTTATTGGCTGGTTGTCGGTATTTGTGTATGACCAATCAGAAACGTTGACTTTTATGGTATATCACTGTCCACGTTATCTAGTTTTTATCTGTATGCTTAGTGAAGTGTTTTCAACAGATCCTACGGCTCTTAAATTATGTCAGAAATACAACTCTGTAGAATATCCAAACTCACTCTATTTTTTTCAAAAGTTTTTCTTTATTCCTTGATCACAAAAAAAAAAAAAACCCATTATGTGCAAAAAAGTCTTCCTCGCAGCAACACACGGAAAATTTTAAGGTAAAAAATATTGACTAGATTTACTTTAAAATTATTATCTCAAATTGAATCAGATAAAGTAAAAAGTCCGATTAAGATTAAACTGTCAAATTTCTGTTGAAATCAAATAAGATAAGTAAGAAAATCAGCCTTGTAGAGAAATAACTCGTTGGATCAAAATAAGTGGCATCTACTGTTTCACAAATTTCAAGATGTATATGTTGTTTTGAACTTAGCAAATGTCAAATGACTAGCCAGAATACAAAATAATACTAAATGTCAGTGAAACTTAGATACCTGAAACTTGTAAAAAAGAAAAAGAAAATTGAATCCAGAACATGCATAAGGTATAAAGGACGTTGTCGATTCAATGAAAAACAATACTAATTAAACTGTAAAATCATCGACCATTTTAATTCTCCTAATTTTGTAAGAAGTCTGGGAAAGGGCCCGGTTTCAATTCCAATTCGAACGGTTATCTCATGTTATAAAAAAATGTGAAATTCCGACACAATTATTTTTTCATAAAACACAGAAAATCCAAACCAAAGGAAACTGAATCCTCGAATATAAATACTCGTGAAGAATAAGGTACTGTAGGATCTGTAAACTAAAAGTAAAATGCATTTAAATTTGTTCGACGAAGTTTTTAGCAGTTCATAGACGCGGAAAGGAATTGTAAGTAATTATTTAGTACTGATGCATGGAAACAAATAATTTGTTGATGCATATAGGTTTGGGTATATAGTGTTTGACAGTTCAATGTAACTTTTTGAAAACTTAAATTGAGACAAAATCTCTCTTTTTTGATAGCATATTGTACAACTTACAAGGGAGTCAATATCTAAACCTTAGCACATGTACTGTATGTAGTACATTTCAGTACATTTAGTGAAACCATTATTGACATGCATTTTATATTTGTTTCACTATATACAGTCCTGTTAAGGTACATATTCTATCTAATTACAGCTCCACTCAGAGATGTTTTCTTCGTAGTAGGGCTAATAATTGAATTTGGAAAGATGTGCATACTATACAGGAAGTGTTCTAAAAAGTTCAATATTGGTGCAGTAGGGTCAATAACTTATGTAGTTTGTGATTATCAAATTCACGGATACCCTCATTTAGACAAACAAATAGGCTTTTAATTTTCAGTGGGTTTTTTACCATGTAATCTCACGATTTTTCAACCAAGCAAACATCAGTCTGTTTGACTTTCATTTGAATTAATGCAAATTTTTGCATTTTGATTATATATGCGCACCGCAATTCGACGACAATCACGAACATCGGCATGACTAAATCGTTATCGTGCAAGAATACTTGAATCGAAATCTCTTTAAAGAGATAATGGTAACTTCTGTTGTGTAAATTTATCACTCAATCAAGTAAGAAGGTACGCTTCTGATCAGAGGCAGTTCCACAGAAAAATAAGAATTTGAATATGTACATTAAAATCACATATAAACGTCAGTTTTCATATTAGTATTCTATCGTAGGGTTCATGCATTCCAATTTTGATTTCACTACATATAATGCTATTAATCAGTTTACTTTACGCATTCATCGCAAAGCATAGCTTCTTATAAACAATCAACCACCAATTCATCAAGTATCAATATCATAACATATGATAAACCCGAATTAGCCTTCATTTTAGATAACATGCATAGTTTACAAATTACAGCATATTTACCAGA